>CATIWO010089779.1:0-10910 GCA_949673435.1 Macaranga tanarius | reverse complement strand
CACGCATTACCCTTAAAAGTATTGCACTCCATCTGCTGTAGTGACGCTGTTAAGGATGGACGAAACAAGGCTTGTCTATGCCAAGAATTGGGAATATTTAATTTAACTTTTGTTTTTCTTTTTTTGTTTTTCTTTGGGTCTGATTCCCTCCATTTGTATTTAAAAAAAGTAATATAATAACAATAATAATAATAAAATTATTTCATCTTCTATAAAACCCAATCCATGCATATCAGAAGTTGCAAGCGTCTATCCCAAGTAACAATGTCTTCTCTTCTCTTATTCTGCAATAAAATTCCAGTTTTTCTGCTTTATTTTCATGTCATAATTTCTTTTGCTTATGCAGCGGTACAGGGGCAGCTGGCAGAGCAGGCAAATGCTCTTATACTATGGAAATCTACACTTGATAATCAAACCCAATCTATCTTGTCCTCATGGGTTGGAAGCACACCTTGCAATTCTTCTTGGCTTGGTATTTACTGTGACCATGAGCCACCAACTGTCGCTCAAATAAACCTTGCAAGTTCTGGTTTAAAGGGTAGCCTTCAGAGTCTAAGCTTCATGTCCTTTCCCAATCTTGTCATCTTCAATGTTACCAACAACTCATTCCATGGTGAAATTCCTTCAAATATTGATAACTCTTCAAAGCTTCTAAACACTCTTGCCCTGTCTTCAAATAGCATCTCTGGTTCTATCCCTCCTGAGCTTGGAAGCTTAACCTCTCTCACTTACCTTGATTTGTCAAATAATTATCTCAGTGGTGTTATTCCAGCTTCTATTGGGAACTTGTCCAACCTATCAACTATCCGTCTTTATCGGAACCAACTTTCTGGTCCGATACCTCAAGAGTTTGAAAATCTGAGAGTTTTAACTGCCCTTTCACTGTCATTTAATAACCTCACGGGTCCAATCCCATCTTTTATAGTAAACTTGACAAGGTTATCAGATATTTCTCTTGGTGTTAACCAATTCTCAGGTTTCATACCTCAAGAAATTGGAAGGTTGAAATCTGTCATTAATATTGACCTATCACTGAATCATCTCATAGGTTCAATCCCAACTTCTATCGGAAACTTGACAAACGTATCAATTCTTTATCTTCACACAAACCAACTCTCTGGTTTCATACCTCAAGAAATCGGAATGTTGAAATCTGTCACCGATCTTGAGTTATCAGATAATTATCTCACAGGTGCAATCCCGGCTTCCATAGGAAACTTGATGATGCTATCAATTCTTGAACTTGATGGGAATGATCTGTCTGGAACGCTTCCTTCTCTAAATAACCTCACTCTTTTGGAATCATTGCAAATATATTCGAATCAATTAAGTGGTCCTTTACCGCAAGATATATGCCTCAGTGGACGACTTCAGCTCTTGTCTGCCCGTGACAATTATTTCATAGGTGCCATCCCAAGAACCTTGAGAAATTGCAGCGGCCTATTGAGGATTCGTCTTGAGAATAATCAACTAACTGGAAATATATCTGAAGACTTCGGCATATATCCGCATTTAGATTTTTTTGGTTTAAGTAATAACAAATTCTACGGGGAGCTTTCATGGAAATGGGAAGAATTTCAAAATTTGTCGACCCTCACAATCTCAAATAATAATATCTCTGGCACAATTCCAGCCCAACTTGTAAATGCAACTCAACTGCAATCACTTGACCTCTCATCAAATCACCTTGTAGGAGAGATTCCAAAGGAAATAGGCTCGTTAAAGTTGTTGAAACTCTTTCTTGATGATAACATGCTTTCAGGTACCATTCCTGCAGAAATAGGAATGCTATCAGTTCTTCAATCCCTCAACTTGGCAGCAAACAATCTAAGTGGAGCAATTTCAAAGCAGCTTGGTGGGTGCTCAAAACTGTTGTTCTTGAATCTCAGCAAGAATTTTTTTGCAGAGAGTATTCCTTCAGAGTTGGGCAATTTACGGATTCTTGAAAGTCTTGATCTCAGTCAAAATTTATTGATAGAAGAGGTACCGCCACAGTTTGGAGAGTTGCAAATGTTGGAGACTTTAAATCTTTCACACAATCTGTTGTCAGGTTCGATTCCTTCTTCTTTCACGAACTTGTTGTGCTTGACAGTAGTGGATGTATCCTACAATGAGTTAGAGGGTCAAATTCCCAATATCAAAGCCTTTCAAGAGGCGTCTTTTGAAACACTTAGAAACAACAAAGGCCTGTGCGGTAACAACACTAACTTAAAGCTGTGTGTTTCGATTCCATTTAACAAATCCAATCGCAAAAGGAACAATAAGATAATCAATCTTTTTGTTCTTCCTCTTTTGGGTAGTTTGCTCCTATTATTTATCTTGGTTGGAGCTTTTTTCCTCCACAAAAGAATTAGAAATCGAAAAGCTAAATTAGAAGAGGTGCAACACGAAGCAATATGGAGCCCATACGATAGAGATCTACAATATGAAAATATTGTTGAGGCAACAGAGGAGTTTGACTCTAAGTATTGTATTGGGGTGGGAGGATATGGAGTTGTTTATAAAGTAGCACTGTCAGGAGGTCGAGTGGTTGCTGTGAAGAAACTTCACCAGATGCAAAATGGTGAGGAAATTGCTAATCTGAAAGCATTTAGAAGTGAGATTACTGTTTTGATGCAGATACGCCACCGAAACATCGTGAAATTACATGGATATTGTT
Organism: Macaranga tanarius; assembly: GCA_949673435.1. Taxonomy (NCBI): domain Eukaryota; kingdom Viridiplantae; phylum Streptophyta; class Magnoliopsida; order Malpighiales; family Euphorbiaceae; genus Macaranga; species Macaranga tanarius. The sequence continues at coordinate 8,251 of CATIWO010089779.1, read as the reverse complement.
CGCATGCCAAACACTCATTCTTGATATATGAATTCATAGAAAGAGGAAGTTTAAGAAAGATACTTAGCAACGAGGAAGAAGCAATGGAGTTTGATTGGGACAAAAGGCTAAATGTTGTTAAAGGAATAGCTAATGCATTGAGTTATATGCACCATGAGTTCTTTCCTCCAATTATTCATCGAGACATTTCAAGCAATAACGTTCTGTTGGATTCAGAGTTTGAGGCTCATGTCTCTGATTTTGGAACAGCTAGGTTCTTGATGCCTGATTCATCAAATTGGACATCATTTGCAGGCACATTTGGATACACAGCTCCAGCTCCAGGTTAACATTTTGATTTTATCCACATTTTATTTTGTTACCAAGAAATTACTATTCTTATTTATTTTTATTTATTTTTATTTTTTTTTATAGAGCTAGCATATACAATGGTTGTTAATGAAAAATGTGATGTCTATAGTTTTGGAGTGGTCACACTTGAAATAATAATGGGAAAGCACCCTACAGATCTCATCTCATCACTTGCAGCATCTTCATCATCTCCACCAATTGAGCAGCAAAAGCTAGTTAAGGATGTGATTGATCAACGTTTGCCAACTCCTGAAAATAGAGTTGTTGAAGAAGTGATTCATATTGCAAAAATTGCATTTGCATGTCTGGATGCCAATCCTGAATCTCGGCCAACTATGAGCCAAGTCTCTTCATATTTAGTAGCTAAAAAACATCAGTTAGCAAAGCCATTTTCGGAAATAAAATTAGTAGAGATTTTGATCCACGAAGCTCATTCGCTTAACCTTTAACCACTCTTTGTAATCTTGAATATGTTCTCACAGGTTTTATCCCCTTTTAAGCTTTATAGTATATATATATATAATCTTTGTAAGAATATATGCTTTATCATAGCAAATCATATAATCTAATTTTACAAATTCTGTGATCAACTATTATTAGTCACAATTTGATCATCACACACGAAAAAAAAAAAAGAATAACTTGAAAAATACAAGGGATAAGGTTTCTTTTCTATTAATAAAAAACTTATAATTTTTCTGGAAAATTCTTGATCTATAATGCATGGGCATTTAATATAGTAGGCGTTTCTTCATGTCAAAAATATAGGAAAATCTTCAAAAATGATTTAGGGTTGTTTCTACAAATTTTAAAAATTAGGACACCTGCTTCCAATTCAAACAACTATTTCTAGCTCGTACACCTAATTATGCTTAAATTATATGACCTCTTTATTAATCAAAAATAACATTTGTTTAGTTTTTTAAGTAAAAAATAAATTTAAAATTAAATTAATATTCTCTTAACTAAATAAAATTATTTATAATAATATTATTAATTAATAGGTATAAATAATTTTTCAATTTTAATATATCAATTTTGTATTTATATCTATTTATATATTTTTAATGTTTATTTATATATTCTATAATTTCAATATTTCCATGTTTCCTTCATATTTACATTTTCGTGCAACTCAAAAAATGCCAATAAGAATATTAGGAATGAAAATGCTAATGAAATAAAAGATTTTACAAAAATTGATATATAAAATTAGTATATAATAAATATTGTGAATAAAATATTTATTTTTTAATTTTACTAATGAATATATAATTTTTTTGAATTTTAAGTATAAGGAAATGGAAAATGATTATTTATTATTGAAATTTTTTTTATGATTAATAATGTTGTTGCTATGTTTATGATTATAAAATGATTATAAGATGACATAAAAATTATTTGATATTAGAGTTATAAAAGTACTTGCAAATTTAGTTATCTTTTTTTTTTTTTTTTTGGTATTTTAGAATTATTTGTTGTGATAACGAATATTTTTAGTCAAAAAATAGGTTCTAGTTTGAACCTAATTGCTATATATAAATTTATCTCTATAATTTTTTATATTCATATATAAATTGATCCCTATATTTTTAATATTTATAAATTAACCCCAGTTTCCCGAATCTTATATTTTTTAAAAAATATTGTTTCCCTATTCTCATGTGTGTGCTACGTAGTTCTTGATCTTTGCATAATATTACACTCAAAAAAAGAAATATTTTTACCTACATGCAAAGTATTATATTCAATAGTTGAATGAATAATGCATACCTTAACTGTTTTACATTTAAACTAATATATATATATATATATATATTACAATAGATAAAAGTTTTTTTCCCAATAAATAACTGATAGCAAATAAAAAAGCTAAAATAACGGAAGCTCATGTCATTTCTCCATTTCTCCATTATAACACATCCTATAAAAAAAAATTTATTGCACACAAAGAGACAACAATAGAGCCATTTAGGAGTGACCATATTGGTATTTTCATTTGTAATATAATTGGAGAGTTCTTGAGTTTGAATTTTCACGGTCGCCATCCACACTAATATATGTGAGAATTTATCACATTTATGATGAGAAAACGACAACAGAAAATTTTTCTGATATGTACTCAAGAGTAAATAGACTATTAATTCCAAAATATAAAAACTAATTCCAAAGTCTTAACACCAATAAATTCATTTTCCTTTGGGCCAAAGCTACTATAAAATTAGAGAACATAATGGTTTTGGGCAGGGGTGTAGATGAGCCGAGTTTCAGCTAGCTCGAACTTATTTCGTTTATAAATGAATTGACCTTATTATGTCATTTAGTATTTACGAGTTGTTCGCGAGTTTAAACGAGTTAAAAAAAAATTTCAAAAATACAAAGTAAAAACTAAAATTATTCTTGAAAAATTTTAAAATAAATTATTTACTAAATAAGTTACTATAAAATTATGATTTTATTTGTAATAATATATTTTTAAAATATTTAAATGAATAAAAATTTACATATTATATATCTGAAACTAAATTATTAATATATTAAAATTACGAGTCGGCTCGCGAGCTCTTATTCGAGCTTGTTCGTGAGCTTCACGAGCCGAGTTTTGCATAGTTTGAACTCGGCTCCTTTACTAAATGAGCTTCAATATATGAGCTCAAATGAGTTTTTATCGAGCCGAAGTCCGAGTAACCCGTGAGTAGTTGGACTCGTTTATAGGGTTTCTTTACTTTAAGTTGCAGTTAGCAAAACCGAATTACAACTGGAAACTAAACCAAAAATAATTAATTCAGTTCGGTTTGGTTTCTATTTTTACAAAATAAAAAATTTTGGTTCAAATCAAACCGATAAATCCAAAATATAATAGGAAAAAATATAAAAAAGTATGCTATAGTTTAATCATTTTTCAATTCCTAACCTATGATTTATTATGTAAGAAACTAGTATCCTATATTTCATGTCGTGAGTAAATAGAGGCAAATTATCTAACACTGTTAAAAATGATGATATGGTAAATAATATTTTGGTCATATCATTTTTTTTTAGAAAATTAAAAAAAAAAATTATGTCAACAACTTCATTTTCTTACTTGTGATTTCTTTTATAACAAGTTAGTGCCCTATATTTTATAATACCAATACAATTGATAAATTAATTTATTCAATTATAAATGATAAAATATATTTTATTAATGATTGTGTTGGCATAAATTTCTGGCAAACTAGATGTCAAGTCCCACTGAGCATGGCAAAAGATTGTTGTTGTAATTTTTAGCAAAAATTGATATTTCAAGTGTGCTAGGGAAGATTGATTTTCCAAATGTGTAAATACTGACTTCTTTCAGATAATTGTGGATTTCCAAACGCCTTTACCACAATTTGTTTCAGTTCTAAGGATGTAAAAGTTTGTGTTTGATTGTCAATGACAATTTGGTATTGGAGGTAATGGTAATTTGTCTAAAGGAAAAGCTGAAGGTAATGAAAGTGTGCTTGAGGTAATTGAAAATAGGCTTGAGATCATAACAGTACGCTTTGAAGAAATTAAAAATAGGCTTGAGGTAATGAAAATATGCTTTAAGGATATTGAAATTTTGCTGGAGGTAATGAAAATATGCTTTAAGAGAATTGAAATTTTGCTGGAGGTAATGAAAATGTGCTTTAAGGTAATGCTGAAGGTAATAATAAAAAGAATAACGATAAGCCTAAGGAAACTTGAAATTGTATTAAGATAGCAGTAATACAAACTTTTCTAAAATGAAAGCGTAAAAATGCTATAAGCTTAAAGGAATTGACTATTAGAAAATTGCTAAAATTTGGATTTGAAAGTTGATTTGCTGATTGATTGTTGTTGATGTTGATTGGATTGGTTGTCTTTGATGTTGAATGGATTGGTTGTTCTTGATGTTGATTGGATTGGTTGTCCTTGATGTTGATGTTGCTTGCCTCCCTTCATAGTCCACCATCTTCATGCAAAAGCAAATTCCATTGAATATCACCATGATTACCTTTAATAATTTCTTCAATAACTTCTGTAATTTGCGCGCCTCTTGGATTACCTCTAGCAATTCTACAGCCTTTGTAAAAGTTTTCTAGTTACCTCCAAAAGCTTCTTGCTTCAACTCAAAGTTTTCTTTCCTCAAATAAATTTGAACGGGCTGGATGTTTGATGTTGGGCTTCATGTGGGCCTCAATTTTAATTGCAAGCCCAAAATTATATTTGGGTATAAACGGATTATTTGTAAATTTAATAAATTCTTTATTTTTTGCATTATACACACACATACACAGAATAAAAGATTGTAAAAAATTGATTAAACCACTAATAACTTATTGGTAAATTTTTTTCATATTATTATTTATAATTAAATAAATTTAGCCATTATTTTTTTATATTTTAAAACCTAGGATACTAACTTGTTACAAAATTAAATTACAAGTTAGAAAATGAAATCACATAGATAATTTTTATTTATTCTAAAAAAAGCGATCTAACTAAAATATCATTTGTCATATCATCATTTTTAACGATGTCAGTCAATTGGCTTCTATTTGCTAATAGCGTGAAGCACAGGGTATTAATTTGTCACAGAACAAACCATAAGTTAAAAACTGAAAAAAGGTCAAACCACAAGATATTTTTTATACTTTTCCCAATATAATATACTTATATATATAATATTGAAATATGAAAAAAATGCATATAAAGTTTATTGGATTTGTTAAGAACCTTGGGTTTGAGTCCCAAGGCTCCCAATTTCCTTTTTTACCTTTTCATTCTCCAAATATCATTCAGAAAAAGAGTTAAATTATTGTTAGTGAAATTTGAACCTAGCCCAAAAAATTTTTCATATAACATTTCACCACTAAACTACATGCATCATTGTGTTAAACTTGTTATTTTATTTTTTTTATTTTTAATTCAGTATAACCACAAACCAAACCAAACTTCTATCAAAGTTTTAGTTCGGTGTTCGATTTCAGATTTTGGTGAGCATTCAGTTCGATTTGAATAGAATATTCATCCCTAGTTTTGGGTCCTTTGTCTCTTGCTTTATTGAGAACATGGACAAAAACTTATAGAACATGGTTTTGGAAATCGTGTACATTTTTTTTATCAAAATTTTACTAAAACAATTGGGAAACAAGTTTCACCTTTAGCAATTTGTCTAGCTAAAGGGTGCTCTTACACTAACAGCTCTTTTAAGCATTTTTAAAGATTTGTCTTAATTAAACATATCAATTGTTTTTGCCAAATGTAGCACAGATGAGGATGATCATAATGTATTATATGTGTGGCATGAATTTAGCTAGGAAATATGTTGGTCTTGTGTTTTGGATTCTATTAGTTGTGTTATTCATATGAGAGGTAGACATGGTATAAGACATGTGTAAATTGTAGGGTGTGTTGAAGGCTGCCATTTTATCTAGTGGTGAATACGGATAGGGACACAAATGTGTTGGTGACCGTATTAAAACCTGTCATATTGTCTAGAAAGAGACACAGACGAAAATATGGGCATATTTCAGGCCGTGTTTGGAAACCATTTCCTCTCTAGAAGCCCACACGAGCCAAAATACGCCCATGTGGCGAATATTATGGTTTTAACCAATTAGAAAGATATTTTTATCCTATTTTCTTTTCACTTATACTATAAATAAACTTGTATCAATTTTAAGGCTAAGGCATCTAGTTTATTTTTCATTGTTACCTGTTCTGACACTCTTTTATATGCTCTTTTACAAACATAGTGAAATATCTCATTCTCTATGATAGTATGCAAAATAGCATAGTCATTTAAGATCATTTTGTTAACTTTTTATTTAGTTTTCATTTGAATTTTATTTAATTATTGCATTATTGTTGTTAGTTTTGTTACTTTGATGTTGTGTTTTGTGTTTTGTAGGTCATTTTAGTCTAATCTCATGCTTAGAAGTGCATTTGGATGCTTTAGAGTGAAGAATGGTACATAAAAGGAAAAGGAATAGCAAAGTGGGGTTGTACCAAGTCGGCACGGTGGTGCTGAGTCATAACAGAGGCTTGCAGTGCTGAGTCAAGCCTTCAGTCGGCACAGTGTGCCGAGTTCCAAGAGTTGCAACTTTTTAATTTTGCGCAGTTTTTGTATTTTGGCCATAACTTCCTCTACAGACCTCTAAATGAGGTGATTTAAGTTGCATTGGAAAGATATCTCAAAGAGATACAATTTTATGAAGAACCTTTATTGAGATATTGTCTTTTAGATGGACGAAAATTCCCTTGAAGTTACTACATCTGCACAGGGTGGTGACTTTTCATTTCAAATGGTGCCTTTCCAATTCAAAACGAATTGTAACCACCTCTACGGTCAATATATACATCATTTCTGATCTGGAGAGAGAGAGAGAGAGAGAGAGAGTGGAAGTATTATTATCAGATATTAGAAATTACAATTTAGTTTTAACTTAGGTTTAGAAGACATTTTCAAGTAGTCAAGGAAGTTAGTTATGGAGGCTATTCAATATCAAGTGATTGCTTGGAGAGCATTAGAGATGTCATCAACATAATTCCTATATCATTTTCTATTTTCTCTATTTAGGTGCTTAATGTTTGGATTAGTTTCTTGTGGTTATTTGTCAATTATCAATATGTATTTTGACTAGCTTCTTGTTTATTAGAATTGCAAGGATGAATTTATCTTATGAACTATTCTTTATTTCTTTTATAATGCATGAATGAATTTGAATTGAATTGAGTACTTAATGTCATGATATGTGCTTGATCACCATATATGATGTGTAGTCCATTTGTTCACAACGAGAGTTGGGGCATTTCGATGGAAATGCAATTGAATTCACTTAAAGGATAGGAAAGTACCTGGAGACAAGAAATCCATTTTGAGGGATTAAAGAATTGGCATGGAACTTCATGGTTTTTGTCTATCTCTACAATGACACGAGAGTGCTTGTAGACTCTAAATAGAAATACCCTTAATCGACAACGAGGGTTGCTTTTAAGGATTTTTGGTCACATTCTCCAATCATTGCATGTGTTTATATTTTAATAGTTGTTTGATAAATTCTGAATTATGATTCTAATAAACACTACTTGAATTTGTTATTAGTATATTTAGATTAGTTAGTATAGTTTATAATTATTTAGTAACTTAGATTAGTTAGAATAATCCATCTCAGTATCTATCCAGTTAATATAAAATTGCTCAAAATTCTCGAGTGTTAAATACCCTACTTGTTCTATACTTAGTCTTAGAGACTAGGGTATTAAATTTGACCCACATCAAATTTTGGCGCCGTTGCCAGAAAATTTGTTTAAAATTTTTATTAACTTAGGGTAGAGAAAGGTTGTTTTAGGCTTTAATTTTTATGTTTGTTTTTATAGTTTCTAATTGTTAATTTTTTTTTGTTACATTGTGATGGTCGGGTCCTTTCAAGGTTTTCAAGACTCATCCTTGTGGATCAATTAATATAGCTAATGATAAGGGGGAAATCTTCAAGGTGAATGGCCATCATCTTAAGCCATATTTGATTGGTGAAGCAATTGATCATGGAAAGTCTATCTCTCTCTACACCTTAAGCTAGCAAAGGTATGGTCAAGCTATAGACCACTCAATGTAGCAAGGTATTACTTTCATAGTTTATTCCTTCTATTTATTTCTTTTTATTATTTCGTTTTGTTCTATGTCATTTTTCTCTTTATTATAATTTTTATTTGAACCACATTGTAGTATTTGTAGTAATTCCTTTCTTAGTAGTATTTATTATATTAGTAGTATTATTATTTTAATTATATTAGTAATTTTCTTTTAACTTATATTTTATACATTAGTTTTCTTTTATATTTTTATGTTTTCCTTTACTAATTTAACTATATAACTTATTATCTTCTATTTAGTATTCATTTTTATTTTTGA
>CATIWO010089735.1:0-23725 GCA_949673435.1 Macaranga tanarius | reverse complement strand
GTGTTCTATGCTTATTGGGATTATGTGATTACAAATTTGATAATGAAGTTTTGCATTAAAATAGTAAATGATATGATTAATTTTATTATGAGAAAAGATTAGGATATAGAACTACTACATCTTTGTGTTAAAAGAAAAATTGTATATGTTGTTATGTCGATTGGCCAAGTGACCGTCGATAAAATGGAAAAATAATTATGTTGATTGGCTAAGTATCTGTCAATAATTCGAATAAGCCAAAATATGTTAAAAGTGATATGATTGTGTGAGAATAGATTCGACCGAGTATCGATTATTGAGATTAGGATGTGAGTTTATGAACTCTTACTTTATGTGAAATATTATGAGATGTTATCTCTTATTGTTGAGATGTGTACAAATGTTAAATAAGTTTTGAGATGTAAGCTTATGTGAGGTGCACTCAAATGTTGTTAATTATACTTATATTCATCTATGTATTAATTTGGTAAATTTTGAGTAATTGTAAGAATGTTGTAAGCGTATATGTGGATATTGATTCATGTATGGATATAAATGAGATTGATATATTGTTGTGAAATATATAATTGAACGAGATAAATATGAAATTTTATAGTATTAGAATTGTGGTTTTAATTGGTATTTATTATGAACTTGAGGTTGGTTTATTGGATATAAATAATGTTATGTTTGTGATGAAATGTGAATATAATATGTGATTAAGTCGATTGGCTTTGTGACCATCGACTAGGAGAAATGTTGATTTTGTCGATTGGCTTTGTGACCATCGACTGTGAGAAATGATGATTATATTGATTGGCTTTGTGACCATCAATAATGTGAAATGTGTTGATTATATTGATTGGCTTTGTGACCATCAATAATGTGGAATGTGTTGATTATATTGATTGGCTGTTGATTGGCTTTGTGACCATCGACAATATGAAAGATAGGTCGATTGGCTTTATGACCATCGACTATAAGAAATGTGATATCGATTAGCTTTATGACCATTGACAATACGTAAGGTTGGTTATGTTGACTGGCTAAGTGACCGTCAATAATGTGAAATGTTAATATTAAATCAATTGGCTAAGTGTCCATCAAAAAGATCAAATGAAATATTGTGAATGTGAAAAAAAAATGAAATAATGATTGTAAGTGTATTTATTTTTATATATACAAATGTATATGCGGGTGTGTGATGAGGATACTGAATGGTGGACATGATAAGTGTCCTTGTATTTATACTTGTTATGTGGTATTGATGCATGGTTATAAGTAGGAGTGGATAAGGATAGAGGAGACACCACTCACTAAGGGAACTTTACTTTTGAAAGAGTTGAAACATTTTATATAAATGATTATTAGTATAATGTTGAAATGTGAATGGTATAATTCTATATGTAGATACTTTAAGCTTGTGTTTGTGAATGAGATTTATTGTATGAAAGAGCTATTAAGACTATGAAGGTATGAATGTAAATGTTTGAACTTGTGATTAATTGAGTACCATACAATTAGGAATGAATTGATAATGTTAAGTATGTCTTTGAAGAATTTCTAAGTTGCTTAGAGCCTCATTTGAGTGCAAGAAGTTGCATAACTTTGATAAGGCTCAAATAAGAGAAATTTTAAGATTTTGAAGGAAAGGAATATTTAGTCCAATATACGTGGAACAGTATATAATTATACTATAGTGGATAACTGAACACAATTGGGATTGTTTATAGAAGTATAGTTATTTTTATTACAGGATTGGCCCTACTATAGTAGGGAGATGTCTATTATGTTAAGGGAGGTTCTACCGAAATTTTAGTAGATTCCTCGTAAAGTGTGTTTTTGTCGTTAGGTTCTTATGATAAAGTCTAGTGTACAATGGAGGAGTTATGATCTATAGGTTGTGTTAGGAAATGATGAGGATGGTACGGGTATGCTACAAGTGGATTACTAATTTAATACCATGTGTAATTAATTTATGCATTATGAATATGAATGTTTATGATGAGCAGTTGAGGAATATGAGATCCCAATTGTGAAGGAGAAATGGAGTTATCATTCACCTAAAGAAGCAACCTGGGAAGTAGAGGGGTAGATGAGACAGAAGTATCCATAATTGTTTCCGGGAAGTGGTAAGTTGTTAAATTTCGAGGATGGAATTTTTATTAGGAGGGGAAAATTATAACACCCGTTATTTAGAAGCACTGTTCATATATAGTAAATTCTTGACATATGGAGTGGAGTTTTGAGTTGCATTTAAGTTTGGCATATGCATATTAGCAGAGAGGGGTATAATTGTAAGATAAGTTTGGACCTAATTGTCAAAATAGGAAGTTGTGAATTTTTGGGTAATAAGCCTAGATCATTAAGGGTGTGTAGAGATGATTTGTGATATTGTGTATATATATTTATAGAGTATTATATTGGTGATTTACGGGATAAATAGGCATTTAATAGGTTATTGGATATTTAATATTAAAGAGACTTTGGAGGGGCAATTGGCTATTTTTTATTGGTAGAGGGTTAGTGTGTGTATATTTATGAGTTAGTGTTATTGGTTGTGTAGAAAAAATTGTAGAGAGGAAGATTGTGATTTTCTCTAGTCATTTAACATCAATTTGGAAAGTTTAGAAGGTCTAGAGGCATTTGGAAGCTTCAATTTGGTAAGTCTTATATTTAATTTGGTTTATTGAAGTTAGGTTTTAAATGTTGAATTTCGTGTTCTATTTTGGTTATGCATCAGTCATATTATTTTTGTCATATCTAGAGTTGTAGAGCTCTGATTTGAGCAAGGTTTAATGTTCTAAAAACTTCAGAGTTTCCTCTACAACTCTTATGTTTTGAGGCAGAGCCAATTCGGCTGCTAGGGTTAACTAGCATGCCTTTACATTTTCTTGCTCAACCGGACAACTCTGTTTTTTTATTTTGCTTGGATTTGTTCAAAAATCCATAATTAATTTTATATATGTCATAATTGAATAATTCTAATTGAAATTTGTTATAGACATATATACCTAGCTGTGGTAGCAATTTGGAGGTTATTGGACTTGTGTGTATGTATTTAGGTCTAGTTGAACCTTGAGCTATTTGTGCACTTTGATAAGGTTAGGGTGGAATTAAATGTATGCTTGTTGAATTGGTATATGGAATTGTGTAGGGATTGACAAAGGAAATGGAAAAACTCATTATTGAAGGAAAAACTCTTTTTGGAGTGGAGGCAATTAGAGGTAAGTACTATAAATACATATTATATACATATGCTCTTTTCTTGTATGTATTACTTTGTACTCCTTTAATAGAATTGAATGTGTATATGGATTAGTGAATATGGTGTGGAATAAGTTCCACTTTATTTTATATTAGAAATGTGATGAGTAAGTTGATACATGATGAGATATGTATGTGGTGTGGTGAACACCATATTGGTGTATGTTGAATGTAATGAACTATATAAATTATGACATGATGAATAGTGAATCGATTAAATGAGATTTGGATGAATGTTATTATATTGTGTGGATTAAGTGATATTTCACTGTAAGGTAAAACAAGTGAGAAATTGATGATTATGAGAAATATGATATCGATTGGCTTTGTGACCATCGATTATGAGAAAAGTATATCGATTGGCTTTGTGACCATCGATTATGAGAAAAGTGATATCGATTGGTTTTGTGACCATGGCCAGATTTGAACAGTGAAATGGAAATGTGAATGTTTATGTTCTTGTCATTATATGAATTGGTTATGAATATCTATATAATGTGAAGGTGATTATGTGAACACCAATGGGTGTGTTGAAATGCAATGTCTGAATGGGTTGTTTAATTATGAATTGATGAATAAATAATACATTGTAATTTTGAATGATTAGGAATTATGTATTGATGAAGGATTTGGTATGATTTAGTATGCTTAGTATGTGTTGTTATGGCTTGAATTGAGTTATATTCAAGTGTGGGAAGGATTGTTATGCTTTGATGAAATGTTATGTGCTTTGACATGGAAGGATTGTTATGCTTTGATGAAAAGTCATGTGCTTTGACATCACTAGTCATTTTAAGGGCATTTTAATTAATCCATATAAATTAATTAAGTCTAGATCTCTTCATAAAAGTTGTAGCTCTCTAAGTTAGCTTTCCATAGCCTCTTGAATCACTTGAATCTGAGTTCTGTAGAGGGAGTTATGGCTGAAAGAGTGCGACATGTTACGGTTAAATTTTGGAAAGTGGCTGAAACCAACTACTTGAGATCGCCAATCCACACTGGCAGACAAGGCCACTGGCGAGTGCTAGTTTTCTAACACAACCTGAAGATTTATTTTGACTATAACTTGAGCTACAAAGCTCCAAATGAAGCATGGTTTGATGCTAGAAAAACTTTAAAGAGTCCTCTACAACTTTTATGCTTTAAGTTTGAGTAGAATCTATCTTTAGGATTCTCTAATTGAGCTTGATATTTTATTTCTCACTTGCTCCTTCTTCATTTGGACTCCCGTACACACTCTATGCAGTGCCATTGGTTATGGAACTATATAGTGATTATTTGTAGACTTGGTAGAGGTTTAAAAGACTATGTTATGATCATTAGGATGTGTTTATTATATTGGTTATCATGTCCTAACATCTCTTTCCTTTTGAAAATTATATATATGTACAACTGTATTCGTAGTTGCTTATTGAGTTGCAAGCTCACCCCTTTGCTGTTGAATCTTTTCAGGACTTGATTAGATTAAAGACTTGAAGCTTGTGTCTCAGTCTTAGGTGAGCCGAAGCGAGCTATGGTGTACCCAACCTTCATCCTGCATATCATCTGACATTTTGAATGGCATTATGTATATCGGATAATTTCATGTTGTATGTGTGTAATTTAAAGACAAGCATGAGTGCAATGCTTGATATATATTTACAAATGAATTATTGGTATAATTAAGTATTTTTTAAAGAAAAAAAATATTATTTCTTGTGTGAGATGTTTGGTCTTGCCATGTGTGTATGCTTATTAGTAGACACGTGTTTGGTTATGGTTTTGGGTGTCACACCTATTCCCAGCCTTACTTATTCTCACGCTTCGTCATTAACTCAGCTGGTCAGGTGACTTCAAAATGGCAAGCAGTTCAAATCTATTAGAAATAATAAATCCAATAACAGCAACTATAGGAATGGTGGAATGAGAGAATTCGATTCAACCTAATAATGGAAGTTCAGCCCAGCTCTCTATGCCAATCAGTGGGGGGTACTTCAATATTATCTTTGGGATTATCTTCCCAGAATAACGCTCCTTTTCAGCATGTTTCAAGGCCATTCCCAACTGTATTGTTCCAAAATCCTCAGGATTTTACGACACCTTCAACTTTGGCTAATGTAAATCCACCATCCAGTGCATCGAACATACCTCCTCTATTCAGATATGTATTAGTCAATAGTCTCATGACTCGGCTTCTTCTTTTTCAATAATAACTGGCCTACGTGACTCAATACACTCAAACCGGAATGCAGATGGGAGGAGTCCAGTGTCCCATGGGAACTTTACCGCCGAACACCCCAGGTGTCGATCATAAGGGAACTCGAGTACCGCTCCATAACGAACCATCACGCAAACATAGCAAGTCCTGAACCCAATCGCACAGGAGACGTGAGGGCAATGTTGATAACGAAGGCGAATCTGATTGGACGAGAAGGGACAGAACTGAATTTAATAAATAGTTACATAAAGCGATGCATAAAGTTCGCACTGGACCAGACGAAATTGAAAAATGTATCTTGGATGGGAGCACTCCTTTCGTTCATAATATTATGGCAACTCAGATACCTTCCAAGTTTAAAGTTCCGCCTTTGGAATTGTATGATGAAACTGGAGACCCGGTAGCATACGTCTCTATGTTTAGAACAAAGAGGATGTTGCAAAACATTAACGACGCCATTTTGTGCAGAGTATTTCCAACAACCCTGATGAGCACGGCTCAGAGGTGGTTTCATAGGCTTCCAAAGAATTCAATGGCCACTTTTAAAGAATTAATTGAGCAATTTAGAATTCGATTCATCACAAATATTCCACCAGGGAAGAGCATCAATGATCTTCAGTTTTATAAGCAAGGTGATACTGAAACACTCTATAGTTACCTTGACAGATTTAACAAAATTACAATGTAAATTGAGTATCTGAGTAGTGAAGCAACAATCGACATATTGAAATATAGAACCAGAATGGGCAAACTACGAGATAAGATAATGACAAAGAAGCCTCAGACTTTTCCTGAAGCCATGGCATGGCGATAGCCACAAAACTGATCGACCTTAATGAAGATCGAAGGGAGATACGCAAAAAGGATATCGATGAGAAGATAGTCAAGAAAAAAGATGAGAGAAAGGATTCCAGAAAGGAACACAACTCATCTTACGGAGCCAAAACAGATGAAAGAAGGTATGCTCCATTGAGTGCAAATAGGTCAGAAATCTTAATGTGGATTCGGCAGAATGGCATAGACACACCAGATCCTAGAAAGCTAAATCCAAACTTGATTGTAAGAAGGGACAAAAATAGGTGGTACAGATATCACAGAGATCATGGTCATGACACAGATGATTGTCGGGATTTAAAACTGGAGATAGACCGACTGGTAAAAGTTGGTTCTTTAAAGAAGTTCACCGAGGATGCTCCTAGAAGACAACGGGTTTCGGATACTCAGAATGAAGTGCAGGAGGCTACAAAGAAGACTTGTAAGGAGGTATCCAGAGTCATTAACATGATCTTAGGTGGGGAATCTTCATTAAAAGGCAGGAAAAAAAGAACAAGGAAGGATGTGTTAATGATAGCAGTAGACTCATCGATTCCAGATATCATCATTAATCAGGAGGACGGTTCTCATATGAAGCAACCTCACAACGACGCTTTGGTAGTTAGTGCATATATAAAAAACTATCTAGTCAAAATAATGCTCGTTGACGAGGGAAGTGATGTCAAAGTCCTAACATAGGAAGCTTTCCAGAGAATGGGAGGTCCATCAGTAGATTTGAAAACTACTTCAAGTCCCATAACCAGCTTTTGTGAAGGAATGGTTCAACCTATAGGAAGTGTAGAATTAGAAATAGAATTTAGGAATCGCATTACGAATGAGAGTGTTATGATCCGATCCCTATTTAATATAGTAGACATTCATTTGGCTTACAATGGAGTTATTGGAAGACCTATCCTCTGGAAATCAGGAGCAGTAACTAGTATCCGCTACTTAGTAATGAAAATCCCAGCTCTAGGATAAATAATCACTATAAAGGGAGATCAGAAGGTGGCCAAGCAGTGTTATCATCTTGCAGTAAAAGACGAATCAGAGGCTTTCCCTATTGAAAACTTAGTCGAAGTTGAAAAACAAGGAGTAAGGCTAGAACCAACTGATGAAATAAAAGAGTTGAAATTTGCCAATGACAAGTCAATAAAAATAGAGGGAGAAATGTCTAACCAGATTAGAGAGGAAATTTTCCAAGTATTACAGAATCATGCAAACACTTTCGCTACTCAAGCATTTGAGATAGCGGGAATCGATCCTGGTATCATTGCGCACAGCTTGAATGTTGATCCTTCTATCAAACCGGTGGTACAGAAAAAATGTAACTTCACCTTTGAAAAGCAAGTAATTATAGCATCAGATACTAAGAAGCTATTAGAAGCAGGGTTCATTAGGGAAGTCTTTCACCCTGAATGGCTGGCCAATGTGGTGCTGGTGAAGAAATCGAGTGGGAAGTTCCACATATATGTAGATTACATGGATCTCAACAAAGTATGCCCAAAAGATAGTTATTAACTACCGACCTAGTTATTAACTACCGACCATTAATCAGTTGGTAGACTCAATAGCATGCCACGGAATGTACAGCTTTATGGATACAGCTTAAGGATATCACCAGATTCCTATGAAGGAGGGAGATTAGGAGAAAACATCGTTCATAACTCACCAAGGGTTATTTTGCTATATTGTAATTCCCTTTGCTCTAAAGAATGCAGGAGCTACGTACCAGAGGTTCATGAACTTTATTTTCAAAGATGACATAGGAAAAACAATAGAAGTATATATGGATGATCTAATCGTCAAGAGTAGGAACTCAGAGGATCATCCCTAAGATCTAGAATAAGTATTTCAGACCTTTGACCATTATAAAGTAAAATTGAATCCTGACAAATGTGTTTTTGGTGTTAAAATAGGGAAATTTCTAGGATTCATGATTTCACAAAATAGAAGCTAATCTAGCAAAAATGGAAGCAATCCTCAACATGAAGGCCCCTACAACCTTAAATAAAGTGCAAAAGCTGAATGGACAAATAACAGCCTTGGGGAGATTCATGTCATGCTCAGCAAGAAAATTCCTTCCTTTCTTTCAGGCATTAAAAAATACAAGAAAATTTGAATGGACCGCCGATTGTCAATCAGCATTTGAGGACATCAAGAGATTCTTAACCTCACCTCCTTTGTTGAGCAGACCGGTTCCAGGAGAGGACTTGTATTTATATTTATCAGTAGGCAACAAATCCTTAGTATCAGTCTTGGTACGAGAGAACCAAGGGGAGTAGAATCCTATCTACTATGTGAGCCAAGTCCTCAAAGGTCCAAAAATTCGGTATCCGAAGATGGACAAATTAGCATTGGCATTGGTACACACCGCCAAAAAACTTTGGCATTATTTTCAAGCACATAGAATAGTAGTACATGCTAATCAACCTCTCAAGAAAATTTTACAAAGGCCAGAGACATCAGGCAGAATTGTGCAGTGGTCAGTAATGTTTGGGGAGCATGACATTTCATACGAGCCACGAACAACAATCAAAGCCCAGGTGTTGTCTGATTTTATACAGGAGATGATAGTTTTTAAAGAAAAAAATGAAGAAAGGTTCGAGTGGCGAATGTACATTGATGGTGCTGTGGGAAAACATAAGTCTGAAGCTAGAATCATCCTAATAGGGCCAAAAAAGGTAAAAATTGAATATACAGTATGGATGGAATATCATGCCATGAAAAACGCAGTGAATTATGAAGCGTTAATCATGGGAGTGAGATTAGCTAATGAAGTCAAAGTGGAAAATCTCAAAATACTTTATGATTCTCAGCTTGTGGTAAATCAGTTAAAAGGAAACTTTATTACGAAATCTTTGACTATGGTCAGATATTCAGAAAAAGCTCGTGAACTTCTGCAAAGGCTTGAGGAGCATAGAGGTCAGTGGAGCATTGTTCAGATCCCTAGAGAGGAAAATAAAGCTGACACGTTGGCAAAATCTGCAGTAGAAAATGGAGCCACATTCTAAAATATGAAGCTCAGAGAGGTACTTACTACTCTAATTATTGAAAAGAATGAAATACTATCTTCCTGTGAGATAGAAGAATGGATGAAACCTATAGTAGAGTAATTAGACTCGGGTAAATTGCCTGAGGATAAGAAGGAAGCCCAAAAAATCTAGATAAAAGCTACTCAGTATTCGATACAAGAGGGAAACTTATATCAAAAATCATTCAGCCATCCATGGAGCAAATGTGTATCTCTTAATGAAGGAGACTACATCCTTAGGGAAATACATAAAGGTATATGCGGAGCTCACGAAGCCCAATCAACTTTGGTTAAGAAAGCTCTTTTGCAGGGTTATTATTGGCCTACCATGTCTTAGGATGCACAAAGGCTTGTACAGCATTGTGATAAGTGTTAAAGACACTCTCAACTATCGCACATACCGACTCACATCCAAAGCCTAATAGGAAGTCCATGGCCTTTCACTCTATAGGGAATGGACATACTCGAACCTTTTCCATTAGCATCAGGACAAAGGAAGTTTCTCATTGTTGCCATAGACCATTTTACTAAATGGGTTGAGGTAGAAGCCGTGCCTATAATAACGTAGGCTAGGATTCATAATTTTTTCTGGAAAGAAGTAATATGCAGGTTTGGCATTCCCCATACTCTCATCACGGACAATGGAAAGTAATTTAACAATGAGAGGTTCAAGCAGTTCTACTTAGATCTTCATATAAAGCTACGGTTCACTTCAGTAGCTCATCCGCAGACAAATGGGCAAATGGAGATCACCAATCGGAACATTTTATAGGGCCTCAAGAAACGTCTGGATGATAAAAAATGAGATTAGGTAGAAGAATTATACAAAATTATTTAGGTGTATCGAACAACTCTAAGAAGTTCAACAGGAGAATCGCCTTTTCAATTGGCATACGGAATGGACGCTGTAATCCCTGTCGAAATAGGATCCCCATCTTTAAGAATTTCTAGGAACTTTAAAAACTGAGAAAATGAATGCAACTCCCAGGTCTCCCTAGATATATTTGAGGAAAGAAGGGAACAAGCATTAGTGATAGCAGAAGCGAGATGCCAAAAAGTGGCTCAGTATCATAATAACTAAGTACGGCCTAGAACATTCAGTATTGGAGATCTAGATCTGTGAAAGGCTGAAATTGGAAAAGGAAATATTGGCATAGGAAAGCTAGGACCAAACTGGGAAGGACCTTATCAAGTTATTGAAGCAACTACTCAAGGAGCCTATAAACTTCAGAACATGAATAGCAAGGATGTTCCTATATATTGGAACATTGAAAGTTTAAGAAAATATTACCAGTAAGACTGGTGTAATAAGGCTACGAGCCTACGACTAGTAATGACATTTAAAAGCTCCAAAAGAGCACTAGTGTTGAGATACACTTCTACTTAATAAAAATCTCTAAGAGAGCATAAGTGTAATAATGCACTTCCATTCAATAAAAAGCTCCAAAAGAGCATTACCGTCATAATGCACTTCCATACAATAAAAAGCTCTAAGAGAGCATCAGTATAATAATACACTTCTATAAAAAGCTCCAGGAGATCTTCGATGTCGTGATACATTTTTGTTTGATAAAAAAAGCTTCATAAAAGCACTCGTTATACCACATCCTTCGTAAAATGAAACTCATAAATAATCTGAGCATTCAAAGTTATACGAAGGCAAAAGTTAATATACGTATCAGTATTCGGATAAAGGTTTTCTGACGGATAAGTCTAAAAGCATTCGTGAATATAAAGATTCGTTTACCAAATGACATACAAAATTAAAATCAAAGGAAACATTGTCATTAAAATCCCTTCAAAAAAATACATTCAAATTCTCATATTGAGAAGGAAGAGCAAGTATGGCCTTATCTGAAGGCATACACAATCCTTCAACTTCAGAATGAGGGAGTTCAGAAGATCCTTCGATAGGAGGAATAAAAGTTTTTAATTGACTGATTGATACACCTACTTTATCAGACATTGTAGAAGCTCGCTCTCTTCTCACGATCTTACCGAGCTCCCAAAGAGTAATCTTGTTAATTGGAGCAAAGTCAAGATTAGGATGCTGCATTATCAAAATTTGTTGAGTCTTAGTTTTCAATGCTTGAACAAAGCTTGTCGTGAATTCTTGAAATTGTTTCTTATCACTCTGACGATTAGCAAAGAGTTACTGATTTTCCTTCTCTAAATCAGTAACCCTCTTATTCAAATCAAGCACTGAAGTCTGCAGCCCTTTATTTTCTTTCTTTTCCAGCTCCAAGCTTGATAAAGCACTAGCTTTTTCAGCCCGAAGTGTATCGAACACTTCCTTCATTAAACACAGCTCGCTTTCTTATTCAATTTTGAGTTCATTGATTTTTAGATCTCTTAAATTGCACTCACTCTTATGAATATAGTGAACATCATCTATTTTCAGAAGTCCTTGAGCAACCTAAAAAAAATGAAAATAATAAATTTTTTAGACGAAGAAATGGATTCGTAAGATAAAAATACCTCAAAAAGACTCAGAAACATCTGACTTCAGAGTTTGGCCTTATCCATGCCATCCTATTTAGCCATGTCACTCTTTAATCTAAGGCAGTCAGATAGATGATCATGAATAACTGAGGAATTGATACTGGGGTGCTCAATCTTTATCTCCAACCAAGGAATAGGGTTGGGACATCCTTCTAGCCTTGGCCTTTTAATAAGAATCGCACCTCTCTCTGTCAAAGGTTCGTATATATCATTTGAGCCCTTCGGTCTTTTACCCTTCTGCTTTTCAGTCGGTTTATTATTTTTTTCCTTAGGAGAGAGCTCGAACTCGTAATCTTCAATGCTTAAAGGATAATTATTTACATCTTCAGCTGCCGAAGTCTCATCTACATAATCGCAAAGTCCCTTCATAAAATTATCAAGTAAATCAGCTATCTACAAAAAGGAAAAAGTTTGAGTTAGAAAAATACCTTTAGACTTAGGTATACCACCTTTCACTTCGTAGAGACCGGCATCCTTAGGATGCTTATATCTATATACGAATCTCCCAATATAGAAATTTACAAAAGCTCCCACAGCATTGCATTGAGCGAGGAGTTCGCGAAGAAAAGGAAGATCATCTTCGATGTAAGCGGTGGATCGTTTAATATAAGTGGCTTCATCTGCCCATGTGGTAGGGATATTTTGAAAATCCATTTCATGCTCGATGATAAAAAAAATTAATTCCTTCAAGATCGGTTAATATCAGTTAGCTTCCCTAATATACTAAAATTGGCTACAGCGGAAAGAGGGAAGGTCACATCACCTTTCTTTTTTATTAGGTTAAAAAAGTATCTGTGCATAAAGATAGAGGGTTTGTGGCATCGTGAATGGATTAGTTTGCCAAAAGTTGTAAGGAAGCGATAGCCATTCGGATGAAGTTGGCCAAGGGCTATTGCGTAGGCTTGGAAAAATTGTTTTATAAATGGATCAAGGGGAAACCTAAGACCACCCTCTAATTGGTCCACATAAATAACTCGCCTATTATTTTTGCCTTATTGATTAGGGTTTTGATGGACTCTAAAGCTATCTCAGGCTTGGAATACTTTAAAAATTGGTGGGAATCTTAAATGTTGCTCTAATTTGGAGAATATATCCTTTAGAAATCTGGGGAGGAAATTCAGAAGCATCTAATGGCTGCCTAGGGGCCATTTCTTAAATATTCTATGAAAATAAAACTTGAAAGATCAAAACAGTAAAGAAGGGAAGTGGAGAATTCTATGAAACTAAAACTTAGATTTGGCACAGAACGCTGCTGATTCCTAGCGGTAGAATGTTAAGCAACATAAAGCAAAAATGAAATCCATAAAAGAAAAATCAAAATGAGATTGATAGTGGTAGCAGATGAATATATAAGCCAAAGAAATATTTTCTTATTCCGAAAATGCCCTTAGTAATAATGACCCTTTATTTCAAGAATAACAAAGGACACACTTGGAATTAACAGAAAATGAATCGACGCTTTGGGAAATGAAATGAAGCGGGAAAAATTGAAAGGTCTAGTCAGTCATCAAGAAAGGAAGCCACGGCAGCTACAGAGTCATATAAGTTACCGAGGATATGAAGACACGCGGATGAAATCATTATAAAACTATCATCATAAAATATGAACATTATAAAAGTATTCATTGCTCGTAAGTAGCAAATAAAGTTTTGGTTGTTCACAAGTAACGAACGAACCTTCGAGGGTGAGAAGCGATCAGCCTTTACTTGGGGAAAATTGAACAAGTATCGGAGAGTTCATAAGAATGTTTAAAACTCATGAAGAACGAGTGTTTTCACATTCGTAACTCTTAGCTAGAGAATGGTTTGAGCATTCGTAACATTCGTAACTCTTAGCTAGAGAATGGTTCGAGCATTCGTAACTTTGTCGAACATAAATGCTCAATACTAAGGGGGGACATCTGATAGTTTCAGAATTGGCTTAAGCTCATAAAGAGTCCTAATTTGGATTCTTGCCTCCTAATTGGGACTCTTGCCTCTAAAGGCAATCCATAGTCAATAAGGATAAAGAAGATCAATCACAAAATAAGAAGTATCACACGAGTCCTAATTGGAATAGGACCAGGTATGCTCCTCTTGTGCCTATATAAAGGCTTATGTTTCTCTTTGAATAGGATATATTGAATAAACTCTTCTGACTTAAGTATTGGAGGCCCTGTGGATCGAAGATCCCAGGTTCACTATAGGGTTTCTCTTGTGTTTGCAGGTGTTGAAGGGTTTGGCAATCATCAAGGTGGTTTTTTTTTTATTCAAACCTAACCTCGTGTGTTTTTTAAAATACAAACTCTTCCTTCTTCTTTTTTTTACGTTATTTTCTTTCTCATCGTTGGCTTTCTCTTTTTTTTTTTTTGCTTTATTTTGTCTCTCTTTCTCATAAATCCATCTTTTTTTATCATTTTCTCAAACCAATCACTAACCATAAAATAAATTTCACTAATAATGGATTCATAGCAACAAAAAAAAATGATTATAATATTTCTTCTTTTTCTGATTTTATGTTTGTATTTGTGTTTGTGGTGCTATGAGTGTTGATAAATTTTTTATCAATTGATGATTTCTTGTTGATTTGATGAGTGAGTGTCAATTTTTTTGTTATTGGCACTTAGATAATTCTTGAATTGTATTTTTTCTGATTTATTTTTAAATTTGTATTTTTGGTATTATGGGTGTTGATTGATTTTTGACATTTGATAGATTTTTGTTTCTGGATTATGAACATTTAATTGATGTGTAAGGGATGAATGAATATATAGATAGAAATTAATTTTATTTTTTCTTTATAATGAAAAGTATTCTTTGTGTATAATAAGTTGTTCATGAGGTTGTTTTTGTTTGTTACTGGTTGCTTTTAGATTTGCTGAAAATTGGTTGTTTGAGGTTATTTTTTGGGCTGATCCTGGATACATTTTATATGGTTTTTTTCGAGGTTTTTTTGAGGTTGCTTGAGGGTTGGTTTTTTGAGTTGTTTTAGGTTGTTTTGGAGTTGTTTTGGGGTTATTTTTGGTTTTTTTAAAAATTTAATTTGAGGTTATTTTCTAGTTCATTCTCAGGTTATTTTTTGGGTTGTTTTATGCTCTTCATTAATTTTTCTAATTACTCTTACAGTAATGTATAAAATATATCAAGTGATAAATTAATAAGTCTAGCAATTAACATTAACTATTAAAAAAACTCATAACTTTTATTTGATTTATCGCTGCATCTATTATATCCAAGTAAATTTAATTAAACAATCTCAAATTTTTAAAATAATGCTTAATTAAACAATTTAATTTAAAGTAAATTTAAAATGGTAACATTTAAAAATCGACGGTGTGTGAGAGGAGAAGTAGCGATGGGTGTGGATAAGATAGGTAACTGGTAGTTATTTTGTATTTGGTTTTTTAGTTTAAAATTTGTATTTTCTGCTGTTATATTTGAAAATATCATATTTTTTAAAAAAAAAAATAATTACTAAAATATGTTTTAAAAAAAAAAAGTCAACCATATTTTTAACAAATTCTCCACTTTTTAATTATTTTTGTAAAAATCCAAATAAAATACTCATGTTTTTTTAATATATATAAAACAGTCCTCAAACTGAATATTGCATATTCATAGTCGCACGAATTAACATTATGCAAGTATTTCAAAAAAAAACATTATTTAAGAATTTTTAAAAACTAATCTAGCCAATAATAATAAATTTTTTTTCTTTATTTATACTGTTCGTGTCCCTAACCGCCGCCTTAAACATTATCTATTGTTATTACCTACATTTTGTTAGCCTGTGACAAAGTAATGGTAAATTTGGTAGTGCAATAGTTTTGGACTATTGAAATTAACAATTGGTCGGAAGTAGGCTAACAGCAGACTGCGAAACGCTGCCAACACAGCTAGTTCAGTGCTCAATGGAATCCTCTTTCAGATTTCGAGGATGCTCTCTATGTCACCACCACCACCACCACCACCACCACCATCACCATCATCATCATCATCATTGTTGTCACCACCATCACTTGTGCCACCATCACCCCCATCAATTGTGCTGTTGCCACCGCCATCACCACCCGCCATGTAATTGCCACTCCATTGTTTTGCCTAGGCCACACAACGGTAACCCATTGCAAAAAGAGTTGAACTCGCAGAGTAATGAACTCAAAGAAACTTGTGTAGTTTCTTTGAATCAGTAAGTCAGCACCATTTTATATAATTTTTCTGCTGTTTCTCAATCTTAATTTTATTCTTTTAATTGATACTAATTTTGTGTTCATGTGTTCCTCCATTATTAGGGGTTTAGAGGAGCCAGAGCATAATGAATTTGAATTTGAATTTGAATTTGAAGATGAAGAGGATTGCGACCCAGTTTTTGTTCTAACTGATGAATGGAAGGAATTTTTTGCCAAATCTGAAGCTAAGCGGAAATTAGGTAAATAGTTAATGTTCAAATTCTGCAAATTATCTCTTATTTTTGCTAAATTAAATCTCTATTTTGTGTTGTGCAGAGAAGCAGCAGGCTAAGAAAAGAAACAAACCCTAGAATTGATTCCATTGTCAAAATCAGATCAATCTCATTACTTATGGTACATGATTCTTAAAAGGTTGCTCAGTGATGCATGTAGGCATTGGATTCAGCTGCTAGCAACTCATCATCAAACCCTAATATAAGGGAGTCTGGTTGTGTCATCATATAATGAGTCTATAGCTCAAATTTTGACCGATCGTTATAGTGATGCTGTAATGCTGGAGTCTCCTTGCCACTTCCAACTATATTATCTTTTTCACTTTTGTAGCTCAAGTATGCTCCATCTTGTTGAATTGTACATTGGTGTGGCGTATTGGGTAGCATAATTTATGAATGCTGCTTATGCATCTGTTGGTGTTTTGTTGTGGTTTGAGGTCTTAAGACAACACAAACTGGGCATTTCTGACGAAAATTTTCCGCCAAATTTATGCCATGAATCATTTTCTAAAAGCATGGCATATTGATACAGAATTAGCAAAGAGTCAGTAATTAAAGGTCTGACAGACAAATTGGAGCAACACCATGCTTCTAAGACGTAAATTCAAATTCAAGCATGTATTCGGAGAAAGGATCAAAACAATAGCAGCAGCAACGCTGAAGCTCATAAGAGCTAGCAAGTTATTATTAACGAGTTCTTCAGTTAAAACAACACTCCTCAATTCTTAGGTATGATTGTGCATGTTGACATACATCAAGAAGTTATCCTGAATGGATGGACAGCTACCGCACAGTGAACTATTTCGGGCCTGTATAACCTTGCTGTCCTGCAAAAGATGCCTGACAATCCGACTAGGCTGCCTTAACCCATATCCCACCAGGCTTATCTTAATCCGTTTATGCCGTAGGAGCTAGAAGCCTTAAACTGGTGGATTGAAGATTTCACTTGACAGATTCTATGCCCATTCACTTGTCCATTTGGAGCAAATGTGCACTATGATTACTTCCAAGCAGCAGAATTACAGAAGCATTTAGGGCTTCAAAGCAAGTTTGTTGAAAGCCGTGCTAATTCTCTCTTCCGTAATCAATCTGTGGCCTTCATAGAAATCTAATATCTCCATTGAAATATTTTTCACCTGTCAAATAGATGTAATCACATGGTGGATACAAGAAAATATAACTCCAGTTAGGAACTTGGTGGAGTTTCAGAATCAGAAGTTAGCACACGTTCTTTCACAAGCAATTCCAGGCTCATCTCTCAACACAGTTTACATATCCACTGTTTGTTTAGATGACCAAATGGTTCTCATATCCAAAATCACTCTACAAAATGGTGCATCGTGAAACTTTTGTTACAACTTACAAATCAAACAGCTAACGAGTTTCAATAGATTTGGTGCCTGTTTGGCATCAAGGCCACAGATCCAAAATCTACCCAAGACAATTTTTGCTAGCGTTTAATTGACAAGGTGATATTCTCAACATGAGTTATAACCACAAATGCAAACAAATTTTTGTTCGTAACAATAAGGATCAAGAAATGAAGAAAGATAAGATGAACTCACCACATTCATCTCAACGTGGAGTTCTTCAAACCATGCAGTTATATCTTTCTTTCTATACACACTAGCAATATAAATGCAAGCTAATGCAATCAGATGTGGCGGGTGTATGAGAATTAGGTCCATCTTATAGGTGTCATTCACAAATCCCCTGTCCATTGCAGCATTCTTGTGTTATTTAAGACTATCGAATATACATAGCATAAGGCTATCGGATATACATATCAACAGATTGTAGAAACAAATATATTTTGCAAAATTAAGATCCAGCATGCAGCTGCAATCAGTCCACAAGTAGACAAAAAAGTTTGATCAGCTAAATAGGTTCAGCGAATGTTTTTCAAACCTTTGGGAAGTAAATTTTTTTTAAAAAAAAAAGGAACAAATGGGAATGCTAGAAGAACAAGATCATTTTCCCGCTTTACAAAGAGCTGCTTCAAAATTGAGACAGAAAGCTAACATCTTAGCTATGAGCTATGAAGGAAACTCTTCTATATTTTTCGTCATAGGATTTTTTACAACATATGTGCAGTTGTAATCAAATTGCTTTTTGTTCAAAAAAAAAAACATCTAGGACTAATTATTTTTTTGTCATTTCTTTTAGTGTTAAAAGAAGCTTATGTGCAGCAGGATGCCTCATATATGTCATTTCTTCTGGCATTTATTTTTTATCAGCTATTTTCATAGGGCTCGGAAATGACTAGAAAGTATACATGCAAGCTCAGAGAATCAATCAAGATGGTGGGGGTGGGAAGTAGGGTCAGGAACTGAGTGAAGCAGGTCTATGAACACTTAAGGTGAAGCAAGTCAGGAAGAATGAATATTGTTACGAGTAACAGATTCATTCATTAAAAAAGGAATCAAGTTAAAACATTTCTTAGACCAAGAATTTACTTGAACCATACAGTTGTAACGGTCACAAGGCAATTGTTGAAACTTGCTTGAACATGAATAACGCCTTTGGGCATTTTAAGTGGACAATATGTTCATTCCTGGGTAGTAGAAGGGACCTCCAGAAATTCCAAGGGATGGACAAGGAATATGACAAACAGCAAACCTTGGGATTGACAAATTCATCTAAAGCCTGCTAAACTTTAAAGGACTCAGGCAGCAAGAATCTGGCTTTTGAGTTCTAGCATTTTATCAATTATTTTTCCACCTTTTGTGTTTCTCAGCATAGATTGCACTTTTATGTGCATCAAACTATTCAACTGTAGTTCTCTACATCAGTTAGCTGGTATCATCAGCCTACAATTGCCATTATGATAATGGATAACATCCATTTGCATTAAAGATTGGAACCTTACTACATATTTACTTGGAAAATTGAAACCTTCATAATGACAAAGCACTGAACCTGAAAGTAGCTACCAGATAAAGACTATAATTTGAGTATACTACAGGGTGTTTTGAACCATCTAATAGTTAGATTGAATCATATTTATGGCATGCAATTGGCAAACACGGACAAAAAGTGCCTCCAGCAGTTCTTTTAAAAAGAATCAGCTATGCAAGAAAGTATTCTCTAATTGAATTTGAATAATGCAATATGTCCCAAGCTTCCAGTGACAACTTGAAAACGTGAAAAAAATTCTACATTGGATGCTCACCAAGTTAATTAAATCATATGAATATCATGAATGCCAGCATCTTGCAACAACCTGTCAAGACCCAAGAGAAACAGGGAGAATTTTTCTGCTAAATAAAATGTATGATGAGATAGACATTGTAAAGACAAAAAAGAATAGAAAGACAAGTAAAGAATTTTATTAGTATGAATGAAACTAATGCAGCTTACATGTTGAAATTGCAGAAAATTTAATGATCAATATGATTGGTATTTTTTAGATGAATTCAGACCTCTGCTATTGATTCAGCTAGGAATGAAATTTTAGCAAAATAACCAAACTTTTACTAATTTTTTATAATTTATTTAAAAATTAGTTTAATCTTATCTGTTTATCTTTCTTTTAAATGTCAAACTTGTTTTACATTAGTCCCTTATACTTGTATTGAATGTAGTAATTTCATTTTAGGTGGCTCAGGATATTACATGTTTATTAATAGGAAGGCAATAGAACTTCTTCATTAGTTTTACTTTTTGATATACATTTCTGGTTTCTTTAAGATGAGGACAATTTATCCTACAGTTCCTATTTGCCTTATTTTTTCACTAGTGAAATATTTTTCAACTCAAAGAGAAACAAGAAATATCATTCTCTCGTTCATATAAAATGTATAAGAATGTGACTTAACACTATTAAATACGAAGAAGGTAAGAGAGGGAAAAAAATAAAATAAATAACAATTTGAGTCAGGCCTCACTTCCTTTCCTTCATTTATCATCTTAGAAATGCACAATGGTGTATTGCAAAATGTTCCTATACAAAACCAACCCTAACATGGATGGAAGCAGGGTAAAGAAGATAGAGTGCTTCTTGTGACAACAAGCGATAAGAATGGAACACAACTAAGTAATAGTTAAGCGCTTCTAAAATCTTCATTTCCATCTCAAGTATGTCTTTGATTTCGTACTTGTACCTCTTATCAGAATCTTAAAGGCAGGAGGCGACTTTTAGCACTTTTTGCACATAAAGATGACCAACAACCAAAGTACAAGGAAAATTGAATTATTGATCTATGAAGTCCATCAGCGGAAACTTACATAATTTTCTGATATCATATGCAAGAACTCTGGCCTGCACTGTACTCTCTTCTGCTTTTGCTGCCAAGTACAAGCAGGTTGGAGCTACAAGTCGAGGATCATATTCTGACATACTCTTTCTGAAAGCACAAGAGAATATGAGATTTGGCATTAGAATGACCAATGAGATAAAGACAGTTCATGATAGATGATTACAACTCAGAATAAATGGCTGGAGACTTAATAGACACAAGAAAAGAAGATATGTGGCACGAAAAAGTCCTTGCAACTGCAATGATGCCTGAAGCTTCCAGCTTAATGCATGATCAAGAGACAAAAAAAATGTTGTATAGAATTGCATTCAAGGGTTTGGAAGACATATGACTTAAAATTTAGACAATTTAGACGATTAAAAGAAAATCAACAAACAAAAAAGAACACCATATGAATGCGTTATCATTATTTTATTTTTTTAATGATGTTCATCCCTTTTAGGACATCCAATTGACAAGATCCTTATGGAGTTTGAAGTAAAGCATAACTGTTGAAAATTTGGCTGATGACCGTGTACTTTTCTCCCATTATTTTTTTAAAAGAAAAAAAAAAAAAACTATTTAAGTACCTGGTATAAACACTTCTCATGTATGCAACTGCAGTGGCCACAACCCTGAAAGGTTAAACAGTACATCAGAGATGCTATTAGTTTATTTCTACACCATATAAAATCAAAATCACCCTTGGTCAATATTGTGAGGCAATATAATATCTGTGCTAGATATTTATTTCTGCTTTTTCTATGCACTCACAAATTCATATGGATTTGAAATGTAGCCCTAACCAACCAGAATATCAGAAAGAAATATATAGAGCTGACCTCAATGAGGTTGGAATTAAGGTTAAGTTCAGTTTTAATTCAAAATTATACAGCATAGTGAGGAATAAAATATGAAAAATGTACAGAACATAAGCGTAATAAGGTCAAACCTTTGCCTAACTTTAACTTGTTGGGCCAATTTACAGATATCTGAGGAAAATAAGCAGAAAATAGATGGGGTTGAGGTAGATGGTACATTAAAAGACATAAAATGGAAAAGTAGCTGCAACGAAGAATGAATAGCAAATTATTTGTGAAGGCATGTTTATATTGGCAATTCAGATGTTGAAACCAATTGTTGAGATAAAACTACCTGTCTAGTTTATGTGCATTCATTTGGCCAAGAACATAGGAGTCTAAGAACCATATAACAACCTCTGACAGAAGTAGGCTTTTAGTGGAAATCGGAACTCAGTCAAAATGACATGCAACGATATCTAACATATTGAAACCAAGCAAGGCGTTGCCAAAATTTCATACAAAGAAAAAAAAAAGGAACTGTTATCCATTATCAATATGGTTCTACAATCAAAAATTTTGAAATTGCAGCAACAGTTAAGCTAAAAGAAAAAGGAAAAAATACTGACTTTCGTTCAACCACCCTCTGTAATGTACTGACATTATACTACAAGTACAATTCTTGAAATATGTTTATGTTTACAAGTAGAAAGAACATGTCAAACAAAGAAAAAGGTAAAATGCCTGCAACAGAGTGTACTATGAAGATAATTAACAAATAAAGAATCACAATTCAGCAACAATCACATGGTATATATAAATGAGAAAAAAAATTATAACCCACATGAGTGAATTTCATAAAAATCCCAAATTCAGAAAAAATCAAGGAAATCAAATTTCATGAATGGAAGCTAATGAAACAGAAACATAAACGAAATAAAACAACAACAATAATAATAATAATAATAATAATAATAAAAAAAAGTAACCATACAATTGGCCATATGCATTTTAATAAGCTTGAAATCATCAAGTGTCATGCCCTTGTCTTTATCCTGTTGCTGCAACACAGCTACCTCTTCTGGGTCCAAAAGCTGCTTGCTGCACAACCCATAAAAAACCCAAAAAAACAATAACACAAAACCTCAAAAAATCATATGTTCAACCAAAAAAAATACAAACCATAACATCAAATGAAATAAAAAAAACCAACTTACTTATGAGATGAAGCCCAGAAATTTTCTGCCATTCTTTGCAGAATGGCAGAAATGTGAGTACCAAAAAAGAAAAACACTGTTAAAATCAGTTGGTCAAAAGATTCTGGCAAATCATTTGCTTTGGTTCTTGGGTTCGTTGTAAAGATTCTTTTGAAGTCTTGACCCATTAGTCTTGGCTCGCTACTCATGACAGTGAGCTCACTATTGGTCTTTTGTTAAAGGCCCAAAAGATTTGTCTTTTCAATTTATTTATTTTATAAATCAATAATGAAAGTAATAAATTTTATAAATATAAATAATAAGAATGGAAAAAATTAAAACTTTGAATTTCATTATTGTCAATTTTTTTTGCTACAGTTGCTACACAATTTCATTATGTAGTCAGCGCCCATCCAGTCAGCAATTACCTGAATATGTGTGCTGCTACTAGGGTGAGCACGGTTCAGGTAAATTCGGAAAAAAAAATTTTCCAATACCGTACCATATTTTGGGGATTTTAAAAATAAAATCTCCAGTACCAGTACCAGTTTTCAGTACGGTTCGGTACGGGAATAATGTGTTGTACCAGTTTTTCGGTACGGTTCGGTACAAAGATTCGGTTCTTTCGGAACGGATCGGTATGTAACGGTACGGTTCGGGAATTCGAGAATTTATATTATTAATTAAAAATATATTTATTATCAAAAAATAAAATAATAAAAAAAATTATTTTATAACCTATTTAAAAAACAATAAATAATGCTAACTAATAAATTAATTAATAAACTTGAACTAAGATGTTACATAAATATTTTGTTTTGGTTAAATAACCAAAAAAAATTATTCTTAATATATATATGATAATATATCTATAACATATATATATATATAATTATTTACTGCTTTAATATATAGTTATTTGTAAGTCAAAATAAACAAAATAAAATGGGACTAAAATTGTCACAAGGGCACCTTTAATAGTTAACTAGGCTATTGAATTGGCTCAAGACTAGCTAATTTAAATTTAAATGTTAATTTAATGTAATATAATTTTATTATAAATAATGAAATATGTAATTCTATTTCTATCTTTAATGAGTACTAATACTTAATATGATATTAGTACTAATACTTAATATGATACTATTTTACATTATAAATTATATTAATAGTTTACATGACTAACATGTAAGTGTATTTAATTTATTACAATTGAGAATACCATCTTAGACTAAATATATATAATTCTATTGTAGAT
>CATIWO010089692.1:0-13324 GCA_949673435.1 Macaranga tanarius | reverse complement strand
TCGAGTCAGCACCTGAGCTGACTGTCCCGACTCGGCACATAAGGCCGAGTCGACACCGAAGGTTGTTGTCCTGACTCGGCATGCCTCCTTTTCCTAGTTGGCTTCTTTTGCATTTTTGGGCACCGAACTTCATTCTAATGCATTTATGTGAACTTTAAACATGTGATTAGCTTATTGACTATGCTATTTTCTTAAAGTTTGATGTGTAGCAAGTTAATTATATTATTTTCCTTAATTAGTTCTTGAGGAGATTTATATGGATGTTTATCTTAATAATCGCTTATTGAGTCGCAAGCTCATTCTTTTGCAATTGTAGTTTTTAAGTTCTAGATAGCCTAGATTGATATGTTACTTTGGTAGAGAGCTCGAAGTATGTCTTTGTTGTGAGCTCAAGTGGGTCAACAATATACTTGGTGTCGACATCTTCATCCACATGAGCATTTAACATTTCAGCATTTAGGATTTTATAATAAGATTATCTTATTTTTAAATACATATGTAAAGTTATGTATATTGTACAAACTTATACTTTTATATATAACTTGTATTTTGAAGAAAAATTTTAATTATTCATGTGTTGTTTTCAATTAGGAACCCATGTATGTGGTACTTGGAGGGTGCTACATTAAAGGTAAGGCCGATGTTATTAGAAATGATAGCAGTAGCTCAACAAGTGGGTAAGGAAACGGAGAAACCGCGTGAAGATGCAAAAAGTGGAAAAATGAAAGAATTAAAGTGTACTGAGGATGGAGTTTTAAAATTCAAGAGTAGATTGTACGTGCCGAATATAAGCTAAATGTGATGAGAAATTATGAAAGAAGCATATTATTCGGCATACGCTATGCATTCAAGAAGCACAAAAATGTATAGGATGCTGAAAGAAAACTACTGGTGAAAAGGAATGAAGAGTGATGTAGCAGAGTTTATATCCAAGTGTTTAACATGTCAGCAAGTGAAACCTGAATGCAAACATCCCGCAGGGCTGCTACAATCCTTGCCAATTCCTGAGTGGAAGTGGGAACATATCACCATAGATTTCGTAATGGGACTACCGAAGATCCAACTAGGACATGAAGCTGTATGGGTGATCGTAGATTGGTTGACAAAATTAGCACATTTCTTACCAGTCAAAGTTAGCTACAATTTGAATAAATTAGCCGAGCTTTATGTGAAAAAGATCGTGAGACTACATGGAGCCCTATTATCAATCGTATCATATCGCGACCCCAAATTTACATCGCAATTTTGGCTGAGTTTACAAGAAGTGTTGGGTACTAAACTAAAGTTTAGTACAACCTTCCATTCTTAAACAAACGGTCAATCCAACGCACCGTACAAATTTTGGAAGATATGCTTAGAGCTAATGCATTGGAGTTCGGGAGCAACTGGGTATCGTTAATGGAATTTACTTATAACAACAGCTACCAGAGTAGCATTGATATTTCTCCATTCGAAGCGCTTTATGGAAGGAAGTGTAGAACCCCCATTTGTTGGGAGGAAACTGGAAAAAAAAGCTATTAGGTCTAGAATTTGTGTAGATAACTACGAAATTTTTTTGGATTATTCGAGCCAACATGAAGGCGGCTCAAGATAGGTAGAAAAGCTATGCCAACTTGAAGAGAGCCGATATTAAATATAACACAAGAGAAAATGTATTTTTGAAGATATCTCCATGGAAGGGTGTACTGAGGTTCGGCAAATATGGAAAATTAAGCTCGAGATTTATGGGGCCATATAAAGTGATCGAGCGTGTTGGGTAAATAGCTTATCGACTGGCTCTACCCCCAAACTTGCTAGGAATTCACGATGTCTTCCACGTGTCAATACTGAGGAGGTATAGAAGTGATCCTTCACACATATTGTGAGAACAACCGGTGGAGCTGAAAGAAAATTTGAGCAACGAAGAAGAGCCGGTATCAATCATCACCAAGGAACAAAAGATATTGTGCAACAAGATCGTTCTGCTAGTCAAAGTGCTGTGAGAAAATTATCCTCGCGAAGAAGCCACGTGGGAGTGACAAGAGGATATGAGGCATCGGTACCAGTAATTATTTTCTCATGATTGAGATATGTTTATTTGCGCTCTCAAATTTTGAGGATGAAATTTTTTAAGTGGAGAAAAATTACCGGGTCCGTGTCCGAATATTTAATAATATATTTAAGTAGGACTAAATTATATAGAAAATAAGTTTGAATAAATGACTTAATTGAAAAAAAATTAAGTTGAGAGGCTAAATGAAGAAAATGGCTTAAACCGCCATTAAACAAAAAAAAAAAAAGAAAAGAAATGTCACGTGTTGGGCCAAGCACTGGGCATCGGTGCTTGGCCATGCAAGGAAAGATTTTGATAATAGTTTGGTACCATTCTGGTACCAAACAAAAATAAAAAAAATAAATAAATAAAGCAAAGCAAGGAAGTGAAGAAGAACTAAATCTGTGAGTGGGCTCTTTATCTTTTTAAATCCTTTGTTTCTTTGGTAGTTAAGAATTGAATTTATATTTATATCTACAGTGATCGACAATATCAATTTATATGCAGTGAGTAATTTTTCTTTTTCATATATTATTATATGAAATAATATATACAAAAAAATAATGATAGAAATTTATATATAATTAGATGAAGCTAGAATTACCCAATTATTATTAAATGATATCAATCTTAAACTCAGGTTTTAAGATATAATTGTCTAAGTTTCTATATATATATGTGTGCGCGCGCGCTCTTGAAACTTAAATTCCTAGATCATGGTTCTATAGCAAATACGGGCCATCATATATTATCTATGCATGAGATTACATGCTAATATCTAAGAATGCCATTTAGAAATTGTACCATAAGAATTTGAAGGACATAATAATATTCATGTAGGAATAATATATATATATATATATATATATACACACACACATAACCTCCTTAAAATTAATAATTCATAGATATTAATGACCTGATTTACATATTTTATATTATATAGAGTATTGATTGGTAAATATATCAATTTATGTATATTAAAAATGTGATTATTTTGTGAGCATATGTACACTAAAAGAACAAGGTTGTAGTAAGACCGTACCCGGGGTACGGTAGGGTTCGGTGAGATGAGACTCTGTCTGGGATACAACATCTCATGTAAGATTGCTATTCTTTGTATCTGGGATACAGAGTTATGAGATGTATAATTACTGTCTTTGGGACAACGCTCGAGATTGTAAAAGCCTTTGGGATTGATCTGAGTGGTTTTATTATATCGGTATGTACACCTGACTTGAACCTTCAATGTGCTGATTGGTACCCACCATATTGATAGCAACCTAACTGTATATAATTAATATGTCTAGTTTATAGATATGGCTAACTGAAATATTGTATTAGAGTATTAATTCTTGATTGATGTATATATTTGTTTGATTATTTAAAAGGAAATAATTGATTATATTATTAAATACTTGTTTATTTAATCTATTTTATCAAAACATAATTTACTAGAAGTTGAGAAATTATTTCCTTAATTTTGATATTTTTGTTTTGAGATTTAAATATAAATTTTTGGGAGTTTAGTTTGCTCACTGGGTATTTTCTACGAAAATGCTCATCACTCCCTTTGTAAAATTTATTTTCCTTTCAGTTTAGTCACCTGTAAATAGTTGTATAGCTTAATGGCAATACATTGGGTTTCCCAGACGTTAAATGTGCTGGGGGAGGAGATTGAGATTATCTATTATATTCACCACGACCTGGATGCGGTTTTATGATTTCAAGTGATCACAGAGCCGATAGCTTTACGATACAGAACCTGCACTCGGAGACTTGAAATTGCGAATGGGTACCTAACCGTTATCATCGTATTCCATGAGACCGACCCGATGTCCAAGTCACTTTATCTTGGACTTAGCCACTACTGCTGACCCATCTTCCTTTTTTTCGGATGAGGAATATATGTTTAGGATGATAACTGTTATTTTGGGAATACATATGTATGGGTAGATCATCCTATAGGTAGTTAGGCTACCACCCTTTAGGGCTTGTAGCTATTTTGATATTTTAGTGTATTATTTTTATATTTCTTGATAGCCCTCTCCCGATATCTCCCCTCTCCGCTGAACAATATTTATGTAAATTATTATGTTTATATATATATGTACATAACCCTTTTCTTTTGATAAGTTTATATTTTCTTGCCATCTGATGCTGTTATTTGAATGGTGGTTGATGTATTTATATAGCTATTGTAACTGTGAGATTTGAATGGTTAGCAAATAAGCCGTTAACCCCATAAATGTGTTTGGATGAGTCAGAGTGATTATGTATCCTAGAAGTGACGCTTTCCCATGCTGACACTTCGTAGGTGTTAGACTATCCTTGAATCTAATTGATGTGGGTGCCGGTGGGGAGGAGTGTCACAAAAAAAAATGTGTTCTTGAACTTTTGGTAAAATAAGAAAAACACAAATTTTCTTTTTCAAACTAATAGATGTAAGCGTGGATTGGTTTGATCTTTTAAATCAAACTGCTAAAATCAAATTACTAATTAGAAAAGTTTTCATATGAATAATAAAATAAAAAAAATATTTTTTATTATATCATTAATGAATATCATCTTTGTATGAATAGATAAAAGGTTAGGAATCATTTTAAAAAGTAAAATTATTTAAGTTTCAATAATTCAGTTTTGAGTGATTAGTTCGATTTTGAATCAAATGGTCCCTATTTTTGATATGTATATTTCACTTACTAAATTTTGTGGCTATTTAATTTTTAAAAAAAAATGGCCAAAAAGGTCAAAAACAGGTATTTTTTTTCCTAACCAGATAAGTTCAAGGGCCAAGTTCAGCTTCTCTCCATAGTTATGTACTAAAAAGCAAATGGAGTTGGAGACTTGAAGGGGCTTTATGGTTCCTCAATCCTCATCATCACAATTCACAAGCTTACCGATACTCTACACTAATAGTAGTTTTTGTTTTTGAACTAAATATAGTACTTTTCTTGCATCTACCGTTACTTACTGTAAACTTTGATTGACAATACTTTGGAAGTTCCTTTTTAAGATACGACCCATCTCACTTTAACCAAACCCCTAAACACTCAACTTTCTCTTCTCTTCTCTTTTTCTGCTTCCCTGTCAAACCCCTAAACACTTTCTTATAAACCATACACAATATAAAAGATATTATAAGCTTTTTAATTTTTTCAGCAATTAAAATTAGTAGAAGTTGATATTATTTCTGGGTTTGTTTTAGATCCCAGTTTTTGGGTTGGTTTTGTTTGCTGTAATAAATAAGAAAAACCCTTGAGGAGGGGTTTAAGGGTTAAAGATGTCAGCAGGAATATGCGGGAAGAGAGTTGGGTTTGAGGAAATCTTTGGTTCCTCATCACCAACTTCTTCTTCTTCTTCTGCTGCTAAGAGATCTAGGTGTTCTACTTTTGGTTCACCTACCCGATCCACTAATTTTGGGTCCGGATCCGATGATACCCTTTTCACCTTGCTCAATATGTTTCCTTCTTTGGATCCTGAGGTGCATTTTCAGTGTTTACCATTTCTTCTTTTTGATTCTTATATATATATATATTAATTTGTGGAGTTTGGATATTTGCATAGCAGCCGCAGCAGCCTCTTTCTAGTGAAAGTTTATCACTTTGTGTTTCTTGATGATTATGTGATGATAAGTTGATAACTGTGCAATTTATGTATTGGGTTTGGGTTTATTTTATCTAATGTGAATATGATAGCTGTGCAAATTAGGTTCATTTCACTTCTTGTTCTGGGTCTTGAGGTCTCTCATGTAGTTGGTATCTTCATGTGCCTCTTATAATGTTATGCTTTATTGAAATATTACATTCACCTCTTCAGTTAGCTATATCTTGAATCTATGCAGTCAAATGATTAACATGGTTGAGTGTTAGTTCTGTTCGGTTTATGAATTATGGTTTGTTAACTTCATTTCCTTCAAATTTCGTTTCTTTATTCAGTTGGTGAAAACCGCTCATAGGAACCACAGCAATAGGATTGATGATGCCATTAAGAGTTTAATGAAGATTTCATTTGGTGATGCTGCGGACAGAAATAAATTCCAGAGCTTTGAGTCTGCCACGGTTGGAAATTGTGATGCTGTTCCTGCAATGAGCGCGGCCACATGTAAGTTGTCCGCCATTGCCTTTTATATCATCAATTGTTCATTTCTATAATATGCATTTGATGGTCAGTCATTCCTGTTTCCTTATTCATAATTCTCAGGTCTTCAAATATCAGGACAAGATGTTGAAAATGCGAAAGCCAGTGATTATGAAAATACGGTAGATGGCTGCAAATGGGTTGATTTATTTGTACAGGAGATGATGAATGCAGCAGATATTGCTGATGCCAGGAGAGGTGCTGCCCAAATTTTAGAAGCTTTTGAAAGAAGTATAACTGCTCAGTCCCATTCATCTTCAGAACAGGTAATCCAGATTTTCACTTGCGAGTATTCATCCATTTTCCTACTAAGTAGCTTCATCATGTATGGTTACCTTGATTCTGTCTCCATGAAACAGCTGGAGCATGCTTCACTGAAGGAGTATCTACAGAGTTTGTTAAATGACAACCAAATATTGAAGAAAGCTGTTGCTATCCAGCATGAACGCAATTTGGAGCAAGAGGAGAAGACAAAGGAAGTGCAGAACTTAAAGCTTCTCCTAAACCAGTACCAAGAGCAAATCAGAAGTTTAGAGGTAATCAACTTATGATCTTTTACCTGTGGAGTTGAGTTGGTCTGATTCTAATGTCGGTTGAAAATATTGAGTTGCATGTTTTAGAAAAAACTAGAGCCTTAGCAACACTGTAAGAAAACAATCTTTTCAGAAAATTGTCAATATGGAGTAGGTCAAATTTTGTTGTTGATGTAAATAATGGAGGTATTTGATGGAGAACTAATGTTTTTCCTCACTATTATATTGCAGCTGAACAACTACGCCATGAAACTCCATCTACAAAGGGCACACCAAAATAGCACGATTCCTGGACACTTTAATCCAGATATATGTTAAGGTTACTTTAAGTGTCATTATATAATTTAATGTTTTTCTATGCATGATTATTCCCTTTTTCCCCCCAAAATCACTAAGAGTTTATGTTAAGTATAAATGTTTACACACGGCTGTACTAAGTTAGAAGGTATCAGGTATGTTTATAACTCAGGCCAAATAAACTTGGCTGTTTGTGTGGAACTTCAGTTTTGAGTTGTCTTTCATTTTCTTTATCTTCCCTGGAATTCTGGGTATTTTGTTGGTTTTAAAGCTAACTTAATCTTTGTGCAAACCATTACTTTAGACATGATATTTGTTGTGATGTAAATCTAGGATTTAAGCACACAGATAATTTTATTTGCTCTCTATTATGGAGATGGAACTGGACAGGATTAAAGAAACAATTCAAATCTTGTTTTCAGCTATCTGAAGAAATTGCCTCGAAGTTAGTAGTGATTTACTCTGCAACCATATATGCATTGGTGTTTGCTTGTAATGATATTGAAAATCATTATCTAAAAGTAAGGTTAAAACCATATTGGATGAAAACAAATCACAATCAATAATGAACATTAACTTTCAGAGGTGTTCATGCTGGCTTAACAATGAAATTTACTTCTAGAATTTTTTCTTTTAAGACCAAGAGATAATTCTGGAAATTAGTTTAATAAAATTATAACAGATATTCTAATTTTTCATTTGGCTTGCAATATATTGGATTTTTGTTTCTTCCCTTGCCTGGCAAAGATGCTATTCAATCTTCATGAGGCAATAACCAACTAATGGATGAAACTTCAAAGTTAATTAGTAAAAACAAATAAAAGCCATAAGATAATTAAAATGGATTTAAAAAAACATATTTCTTTATTGAAATTTTCTGATTCAACTCTAATTTGATAACTAAGGGCATATTAAAATGCCAAAACATTTGTTGATGTATAGGACTAAAAACTACAAAATGTGTTAATTTTTTTTCAAGGTTAGATACCCAGAATTCAATTGGAGAAAAATTTGATGCAAGATGGTTTATTACCATTCATGAACTAAATTCAAACTTATTTCAAGTTCATTGATGCTTACTTTCTCATGAGCTGGTTCATAGGGCTGCAAAATGAATCGGGTTGAGTTTTAGCTAATCTTTGATTAACTTTTTTTTTTTTTTTTTTTTTAATTGTTGAAGTTAAAATTTAATTTACTATATCAATTAGTTCAGTAAAAGAGAATATTTACCAATCTGAGTTTAGTAATTTATTAAATAATTTTTTTAAAATTGAGCTTGAAGGAGTTTTAATTGGGTCAAGTATAATAAACATTTTAAATATTTGAAAAATATATAATTTATACGTTATATAAATAATAAATTTATAAAAATAAGCCACTTTCATTTTTTTTTTTTTTTGTAAAAAACCGTATACAAATAGTTTTTGGTTATAGTTTAAGAGTGAAAATAATAAAAATCATTATTTTTATCAAGTATTAGGATTAGACTAAACTAAGTATTAATAAGAGTTTTATCCAACCCTAAAAAAGGTAAGAACGAATTCAATTTGTTAATATTATATTTCCTTATTAATAAGACTAAACTAATTATTTCACATACATTAATGCTTTGATTTTTTTTTTTAAAAAAAAAAAGAAAAAAAAGGTTGATTAATTGCAGAAATTGAATGTGAAATAATTGAGGAAATTTTCAGGCACCTATATCCCCAATAGGGTAAGATGTTAAGAGTAACCCAGACAAGGATATCCAAATGTTCTTCTTGTGGTCTGCTAATAATAATGCGAACCGAAAGAAGATGAATAGATTGCATGTCAGTTGAATTACCATGGTTTCCTTTTCATTTGATTTTATTAGTTTCAAAATCTATGATTGTTCCAGCTATAAAAGTATAAAATTCAATCATTCCACAATCCATATACTCTAAGCTAACCATCTACACACTAACTGGTCCAGACAAAGTGCCGTTTGGATTGACGTTTCAAGCAGCGTTTAGTAAAAAAAGTTGTTGCAACTTGTTTGGATGAGTAACTCAAAATATTTTCCAGCTTCTTATTTTGGAAAGAAACGCAACGTTTCAACAGCTCCAATTGATTTTTTTTCCCTTTTTTTTGCCCTTAATTATTTTAAAATGCCAACCAATTCATCTCCTATTTTCTTCTCAATTATTTCACAACACCAATTTTATGAGTTATTCTTTTATTTATAAATTTTATTTTATTGCATAAATTACATATTTTTATTTATATTTTACTAGATACTTATTAACTTCTTATATTATAATTTGTTTTTTGTCAATATATTTATATTGACATAAATTTATATTTATATTTATATGTATTAGAAAAAATATTTAACATCATTATAATAATCTTTAAATATACATACAAATAATAAATAATAAATTGTCCTTATTGGTAATTTTATATTGCAACAACAACAACTTCAACAGCTAATCCAAACACTTAATTACTAACAACCACAACCACAACAACAACAGCAACAGCAACAGCTACAGCTACAGCTAATCCAAACAGGGCCAAAGACTCTAAAACTTCAGAACAAACTGTGAAATCTATTCAAGGATTTATAGCAAGTGCCATCACATTTGTGTTGTCTCATATATATCGCATTTTTCTGCTAACATTACTAATTTTTATAGACATCCTAACAAGGGACGCTATTTAAAAAAATAATAACTCTTTGATGCCATTATCTTATATAACTAGGGGTGGGTAGAAACCGATCGAACCTGAGAATCCGAACCGAACCGACCGAAAATAACTAACGGCTCGGCAACCGAATGAGAGGGAAAATTGGCTCAGGTGGAAGTTAATCAATATTTCAGTTTTCGGATGACGGGGTCGGGGGAGGCTTGAATATTTCTGACCCGTCCGAATTTCTGATATTACACATATATACAACGATGTCATTTTATATATATGCATGCCACTATATAAATTGAAAAAAAAAGAACCCTAGTCCTATTCATTATTTTCTTCTCTCACAGCCGCCTATGCCTGTCCTCTCCTCGCCTCTCTTCTCTCGAATCTTCTTGCCTCTCCCAATCTCTCTTTCACAAACCCTAGATCTATGACCTCTCATTCTCTGCCTCTCAATTATCACCCTATCCACCACCATTCTCTCGAATCTTCTCCCTCTCCCTTTCAGGAACCCTAATTAACCTTTGATTCTTTGAATCTTTTATTACCATTAGACGTTAATCTTCATCCTTCATTTGGGTTTTTGTTTATTCTCTCAAATCTGCAGTCTCTTTTCTCTTTATATATGGGCTCATAATCTGTTCGTGTTCTATTATGGTGAAATCACAGTGACATATTGATTGATTCTGGTGACTATATTTTCAGCAGATCATTCATTTATTTTCTATGTTATGGATCTATGTTGTATTGAATCTATTATACGGTAATCTCTCTGTGTTATCATCTATGTGTAATGTGTTATTCGTTGGTTATTTGGTATTTATTGAGCAAAAGTTTTTTTTATATTTCAATACCTTTTACTATTGATTTTTATTGATTTCAATTTTTTTTTTTGCAATTGTCTGAAAAAGAATTTTTTTTGGTTATGTGTTGTATCAGTTTTGACATACATGAAAAATATTTGAGTTTTCTTTAGATTTGGTCTATTTTTACATAGATCTGGTCTTTCAATTTTTAGATATGGTTCTAATTTTATAGATCATGTCTTGATTGTTTTATGGATATGGTCTTTTTTGATAGATGAGGTCTTTTTTTTTTATTATGGATCTGGTGTTTTTCGATAGATCAGGTCTTTTTTTTTTATATTATGGATATGCTCTTTTCTGATAGATTAGGTCTGTATTGTAACACTTGTTAAAGATGTATATAGTATATTTATTTATCTTGATTCCCTATATTTAAACGATCCTCGACTCTGTTTTTAAAAGATATTGTCTTTGGTATAATTTTTATTGATTCGGTCTTTTTTTCTTTACATCAGTTTTGGGTTTTTCCGGTTTTATTAACCTATATTTTGTGTTTTATATTGATCTGGATTATGGATTCTCAAGTCTAAACCATCTGCTTTTCTATTTTTAACCAAATTGGTATTTGGTATTTTTTTTAATTATGTGTGCTCTCTATTTATTTAGATCAGGTCTCAGTTTTAATATATCTGGTCTATATAATTTAGATGAAAAAAAATCTTAGTCTAATTAAAAATAATTTTATGTTTACTTTTTGTTGATATGAAATGTGAAATTATTTATTTTCTATTCAGTTATCTGTGTATGTGTTTGGTGTTGTGTTCTAGTGACTATCTGGAACAAAACAGTTGGTGGAACCTTGAGCAATATAAAGTTATACTTGAAAAAGGGTGGAAGCTTCAGCAATATTAAGTTATACTTGAAAAAGGGTGGAAGCTTATTCTGAGATAAGCTATAACTTAATAACTGAAAAATGGTAGAAGCTTAATAAATCTCTGTATATCACTATGATCTCATCTCACCTTGAGAAAGGCATAACTATGAGTCAGGTATAATGCCCATTCTCATTTCTCAAATTTTGCTTTTATTTAAAATGATTACTGATATTGTTTGATCACTGTCTAATAATTTTTGTGCCATTGTACCTTGCTTATGTTTTGTATTATTTGTAGTTGAAAAATGCCAGTGGAAATACCAATGCCACTGGTGTTCCTGATTTTGCTACTGAGGTGGAAGCCCCAAATGCCTCTGTTCAGCAGCCTTAGACTGAACCTGCTGCCAAAAATAAAAAAGAGACTGCACTAAAATCAAAAGTCTGGCAGTTTTTCAAGAGAATAAAGGGTGAATCCGGAGTTGTGATAAAGTGTAAATGTCTTTACTGTGCTGCTGTTTATAACTGTCACTCTAAACAACATGACACTTCTTCACTAAAAAATTATGTCTTGCATTGTATGAAAATACCTCATAGTAAACACAGTAGACAGGCACTTTTGACATTTCAACCTAGTGGTAGTGTGGTGGAAGTACAAGATAACATATAACCTGGTGTCATAGGCACATGGAAATATGATCAGGATTAATAATTTATAAATCAATTTGCTAAAATTAAAAATTATCATAAAATTGAAAAAAAGTAATAAAATGTATAATATATATATATATATATATATATATAAAGCAACAATATAAATAAGTTAAAAAATACAATTTTTATTACATAAAGCAACAATACATTTTTTCTATTATAGGTGAAAGGAAAAGAGGGAGGAATAATAAATCACAAAGAGATATAGATTACTGACCCTTTTCTCCTGCAGCAGAAACCGTGGTAAATATGTTGATCGGAGCCTTGACTACTAGAGCAAAGGCTATGTCTTCACAATCTAAATATCAATGGAATGATCAAGAATGCGAGAAAATACACAGAGTATTTTAGTGTAGAGAGAGGGAAAAATATGCAGAGTATTTTTCTGCGCAGAGAGATTTCTTTATTTTGCATTCGTTGTTCTTTAGTTGTGTTACGTACATTAAAAATAAAACCCATACTCTACAAAAGAGTAATAAGTAGACTTCTATTAGGAGTCTTTTACACCCAATCCAAAACTTAAACAGATTAAGTCATGGGTGTATATTATCTAATATCTCCCACTCACACATGACTGAATATATTCAGTTTTCATTCCATTCATACTGATAAATAGATCATGCGACCAACATATAACGAGAGCACTTATGCTATATACTTGTTAGAGATATATAGTGTCTCGATAGTAGATTCTTTATCTTGACATATGCCTTACCCCAGATTACTTCTTTACATTCACTGCTACCTCTTGATCTCTTAGCAATATTCTATGTCCACTATTATGTATGCATCACTTATGGCACTCATGATAGGCTA
This sequence comes from Macaranga tanarius, assembly GCA_949673435.1. NCBI lineage: Eukaryota > Viridiplantae > Streptophyta > Magnoliopsida > Malpighiales > Euphorbiaceae > Macaranga > Macaranga tanarius. The sequence goes on along the minus strand of CATIWO010089692.1, from coordinate 454 downwards.
GCCAATGTACAATAGAAACTTCGAATGTAGTCTATCAGTAATCTTTCCTTCATACATTATTTCTATTATATGGTTCAACTCGCTTATCCAGTCAATTCCTCTAGGCCGTATCTCACATGACCTTTCAGAGATTCTTCCAAAATAGCCACATCAAACCATACTTTAGAAATATGCCTCAGGTCTTAAGGGTAGGTTTCTAAAAACCATAAGTTTATGGAACGGGTCTTACACTAGGGAATGTTGAGATCATTTGATTATTTTTATAACTTTCCATCCTCGGTCGGCTTTCGCACGCATAATATGAATCATGCGTTATGGTGTTCATTCTTTTCTTAAAAAGAGCGCATGTTTCAAAATGATTATAATCATATATTTAACACTATACAGAAGCTACACATTTAGGTGTATCTTAACACCAAACCTTAATACTTAATTGAGGTCGCTTCTGGCGATT
>CATIWO010089670.1:0-16823 GCA_949673435.1 Macaranga tanarius | reverse complement strand
TTTCTCGCTTATTATACGAATATCATACAATTGAAAGATACAATAAAAATTATACATATATTGATGTTATTGTATAAATGAAAATATTATAGTATACAATTAGTACATTACTTGTATATTTTAGGTTTACAGTATATAATTAGTATATTATCCGTATATTTTCTGAATATTATTCGTATCTTATAGTATAAAATATTATAGTATACAATTTTTTTACCAATTCATTTAGATATTATTTAAAGCAAATGAATTGATAAAAAAATAATAATTCAAATTCACATACTTATTGTTTATTTTTAATATATTATACACATATATTAAAACCAATAATATACGAAAAATAAACCAATAATATGCGAACAAATTTGTTCCTACATTTTTCAATTGATTGATAATATTTCAAGATTTGATATTCCCATGATTCATTTACTAGATATAATTAAGAATGTGTCAAGTCTAGATTAAGTGCATATGCAAAAATGAACATAAACTAAGTAATTGCTTGATATTTCATAATACAACCTAATAATTGTAGCTGTAAATTTCTTGCCAACATATAATAGAATTTAATATTACAAAAGAACAACATTGGCAACATTAGTAGCTTCAGCTCAAGTAGGACTTGGTGACTTGATCATGGATTCCAACATCTGAGTTGCAGTTACCACAGGCTTTCCTTGTATGTTAGCCTCGTTGATCATAATTTTTTGAGCTAAAATCATCTTTTCAGTTGGGATCTCCATTCCCAAATCACCGCGTGCCACCGTTAAAGTATCAGAATTTGCAAGAATGTCATCAAAATTAGCAAGCCCTTATATATATATATATATATATATATATATATATATATATATATATCTAAGTAAGTAATTAATAAAAAATAATCATCAATTGACAGAACAAAAGCAGTACCTTGATCATTACCACCTACAAAGCCATATATATGAACACTTCTTGACGTACCCAAGTTCATAGGCTAATCAGTGACTAGTTCATAACTGGTCTCAGGATACAGATGAACCAATATGAGGAAATAACGAAGAATTTTAGCTAAGCTTTTTCAAAGAAAACTAGCATAGATCTTATGATATAAGTTGAACTAATGTGTCTATTTTCTCTCAAAATTTACATTTCAAAACATCACATGTTCTGTCACTGCACAACTTGTGCCTAAAACAAATCAACTATAAGGAAATTATTATAAAACTAAACCAAATAATTCTTCTGATCATGCTAACAAAAAGCAATTAAAATGACTTGTCACTCTAGCTCGATCTTGATTAAAATTTGCTTACTGCTTTAGTCCATAAAACAGTTCATTTATTTTCTACTTGGTTGCTTGATAATACTCATTCTCATTCCAATCCTTTGATACTTTGTTGCTTCTACTTCTCTGGTAAATCTGTATGCAAAGCTCCGCTGTACAGAGTAGAAGGAAAGTAATGCAGAGGAATGAAATGAGAATAGGCAAAAATCTAAAACAAAAATCCAACAACAACAATAACAACAATGAATCTAACTCAAACACCAAACAGATCTAAGCAAGACACGAATAAAAAACACACAGCAGATCACTTTCCTCTAAACACAAAATATACTTTAAAAAATCGAAGAAATTATCGCAGCCTTTACTTGAACATAAAGCGAATAACGCATAATCATATCCAAAAAGCAAAATTAAACATGAAATCAAGATCTTCTTTTTACTGCCTCTCAATTACAAGAGCAGTATCAACTATCAAGCAGTCTTCGACAGAAAAAAAAAATACAAGAATATGACCAGCTTTATAAAAATTATAAAATTAAGATTTCAGGTTTGCATGCACTCATTCAAATTAAGATTTGTCCCCATTAAAGCATGAGCTATTTTATTGTAGTGAAGAGAAGCTTGTTGGACCAAATTGAGATATGTCCCCAAAAACAATATTTTATTGAAGGCCGAGAAGCTTGTTGGACCAAAAGAAAAAATAATGGAAACAGAAATCTGGTTAATCCCTAAGTCACGTAATAGCCATAACAAAAGAAGTAGTTTACGGTGGAGAGGCGGTGCTTGCAAAACTGAGAACAGAAAGAAAAAAAATTACGGAGAAGAGAGGATCAATAGCGGAGAAAAAGGATGGGGTACGCGCGTAATTATTTTTATTATTTTAGGGTACGCGTGTAATTGTTGTAAATGTGAGATATTTTTGTTATTAGCATGCGTTTTTAGGGTAGATTTATTAAAAACCCATTAAATAATTTAAGTTGGACCCATTTTGGGTTATCTAATCAACTTAAAATAATTAAGTGCTGAATATATTAATTTTCAGCATTAAGTGGTGTTATCAAACACCCCTTGTGTCTTTATTTTGTGAAATGGATGATACAAAATAAGTGGGTCAATCTTCAAATGGAATTAAAGCCATGCTTAGTTCATGGAACAAAGAGTTACACAAGGTTGAATATGGATGTATCTCCAATTTAGATCTATATGGGTTTGATGTCCTTGTATTGTTACTATTATTACCAACAGATTAGGGTTCTTTTCCTAGATTGGGAACAACAATATTGGACTTGCCTACTTTTTTCTGTCTTATCTTTTGGACTTTGTCTCATGAATTTCCATTTGAAAAATATTGTTGTAATATTGGTTTGTTTTAATGAAGTATGATTAGTTGTTAAAAAAAAATCTCAAATTATTCGAGCAGGCTAACGAATCAAGTTCAATCTCCTTCATTTTTTTTAAGGAAAATTTCCTTCATATTTAACTTAAATCAAGTTTACAAGTTTAATAGATCATTTTAACCTTTTATTTTACTATAAGTATAAAAATATCTTATCAAATCTAGTAGAGTTTCAACTCGAGTTAAGCTTATATAATTATATATATATATATATTTGAAACTTTATATAATTAATTGAGTATGACTTAAAAAATTTGATTGAACTCGAATTAAAATTCAAGTTTCGAATTTGAGAGTCGAGCCAAGCTGAACCTAGGCAATATATTTTTTTTGACTGGATTCGACTCCATTATACCTCTATTCGATATAAATCACTGATCATTTACAAAAGTGTTGGAGCTAGTCCTGAGGATTTTGCAAGTAGTTTGCACAAAAATGGCAACAATTTGGTTTTGGAGCTGGGTCGGAAAACTGTCCCAACACAAATCCAAACAAAGCTGAATTAGCACAACCCAGAGCTCAAGTATTCTTTTTTTTTTTTTTTTTCCTTTTTCTGCATGACATAGTTTTATTCATTTTCAACCTATAAACAGTATGAGAAAGAATTGAAAGATAAAGAAAACAAATTGGCTACATGGCAAAGAGTTTTCCACAATACATTTAGACAAAATAATCAATGTTTTTGACTACTAATCATTAGCAATTGTCAATGACAAAATAAGCATTAATTCTCAAGAATGTGGGGAAGACTATCAGCATAGCAAAGTGAATAGTTATAATATAGCTGATTTTCTCTACATTTGTTTTACATTCATGGATGCGATAATGCTCAAAGTTTCCATGAACAGAAGCATAGTCATGCTTGCAAAAGGTAAAGCATTGATAGAGATCTTTACCTACTTTTCAAAAAAGAAAATTAGCAAACATGCATATGTACAGGATATCATCAATTTCCCTAACTTTAAAGGTTGAATCGAGAAGTTTAAGCAAAACTAATACTTGCATAAAATATTGTCATACTGCATCTCCTGCAATGGCTATACAAGCATAACATCAAAACCTGGCCTAAAGCTAAAGGTGCTGTATTTGATTAGAAATTCATGATTCAAACAGAAACTTGCTGACAGAAGAACGAAGAAACACAACTTCAATATATAAGAAAACATAAGTTTACATTTTTTTTTTAAGTTTCCCTATTCTATATAAAAGCAGCTCAAACCGGACTAATCACTGTCATCTAATCATAAATCCGCTTCGCCAATTCTAGTCTCAGGTTCGAACCACATATTATATACAGTAGTAATTCACAAATACATACCCAGCCAGTTTTGGTTGGATTTGAAACATTTGGAATTCTAAAGTTTTCTTGGAGGAAGATTGATTGAAGTCATCTGCGAAGTTTTATGTATGGGCAGATTGTGTTGAGAGTAATCTGGAATGATTATGCTCACCTTCATAAGTGACAATTAGCATTGAAGGATCTTCCAAGCATCTCTCGACATGCTTCCTTGCTGGGCAACCTCTCAGACTGCTACATTTGTAGTATCCCCTGCATTTAAAGTTGTTTAAATTAAACAAACATGGTTGTGCAATGAATTGAGACCTGTCGTCACTATCACTCATTGCATTATTGCAAAAAACTACTTGTCTATGTTGATATCATCAAAGTTACATTCATGTATCTCTTAACATGCATCACTCAAATTTATCTAAGCAATGAAACGATTAGTTAAGGTATATAATTATTATGCTTGAAAATGAATGATAGGTGCAACTTGCAAGTGTGTAATAGTAGAAGCTTCAATTACAAATATACCTAGGATGTGGAGAGCCTTTAATTGGCTTTTGACCATATTTCCTCCATGAATACTCATCAGGAGGAATATCTGCCACCTTGTTACTAATAGCAGGCACCTTAATGGATCTCTTCACCCTCAGTTTCCTAAAAAGAAAGGACACTTATAAGATAATAAGCATAAACAGCAAGAAATAGCGTATACACACAAACAAACACAAGAACCAAATAATAACAGAGAGATTTGAGTCTGACCTTCTCTTTGAACAATGACATTTACCAGTGCTGCCACATTTTACACCGCCATCTTCTCCTCTACCAGAACACTTTCTTCTTGTCTGTTGTGAGATCTGACCAGATGACTGAGGTACACCAATTAAATGGAACGAATCTCCATCAAAATTAGTCACAGTACCATCCATGCTTAGAGATGATATGAATGATCTTGATGTTGACATGGCTGGTGTGCAAGTGGACCCATCAAATTTAATATTAATCCCATTATTACTCCTCGAATACATCATATCAGCCTGATACTTCATTTGCGGTTGCTGCTGCTGCTGATGATGAAACTGCATCCTCTGTCGTTGCTGCTGCTGTTGAAGAAAATGGTATTGCTGAGCTGGTTTTATTTGGGGAATTTGGAGAGGAGTTCTGACATTTGAGTTCATTTCAACAACAGGATTTTCAACAAACATTTTCCGGGTAGGCTGCATACAAGATTTAGACTTGGAATCCATTTCAGAAATAGGGGTTTCAAGAAAATTTGCAGGAACTATTTGTAGGGGTTTTGGTGCCAAAATTGTTTTGCTATTAGGACTATCTAGAAACAAGTTTTGAGGCAAAGATGATCTAAACTTGTTCAACTTTCTAACTTTTCCATGACCTAAACCATTGCTCAGAAGAGACACAACTCTTTTAAACTTAGACACAGTCTCTCCAGTTTCCATCATCAAGTTCCTTGATTGAACTTGATCTCTAGGCTGACAGAGGAGGCTAATAACTCTATGACAGCTCTCAACAGCTGCCTTATTTGCCTCCTCAACCTCCTCCATCCTCACCAAAAGAAATTATAACCTCCCTCCCTCTCCTACCTTTTAAACCTCCTCCATAGCTCTAACTATCAGTAGAAAACAAAATTTTCAAAAACCCATTTCCATAAATGGCATATACCCAAATGGGTATTGCTCAAAACTCAAAATTTTTCATCACCAAAAAAAAAAAAAAAAAAAATCATCCAAACACAAGAAACAAAGTGAGAGTGTTAAAAAACCTTCATACAGAAAAAAAAAAAAAAAAAACCTTTTCTTGTTTCTAACAGCTTACCATAGGAAAGAACTAAACTTAGCTAAAACAAAACACAAAAAAGAACAAAGCTTTGTTAAATTTGATCAGTGACATCATACAAAAAAAGACTAAACCAGTAGTAGCATGGTGTGAAAAAGAAGACTGAAGCCTCTTTCTTTCTTGGATTTTGCTAAAATGACCCAAAAGAAAACAAAGTCTCTCTTTAACTCGAAAACAACATAAACAAACAAATCATCAAATTTAAAACGAAAGAAGAGAAAAAGAAAAGGAAAGAAATATAAAGTAAAAGAATCCAGCAGAGAGAGAGAGACGAGAAAAAAAAAAAGAAAAGAAAAAAGAGAGGGAGGGAGGTCTCTCTCTGTGTTTTGAGTGGCAGAGGCATAAACAAAACAAACAGAGAAACAATGAAACAGACGTCTGTTTCAAAGATCCTATGATAGGCCCCACTCCAAAGAACACACTTGCAATTTTATTTTATCTTCTGAAAAAACATTTTTCTGGATATATATTATATTGTGAATCATAAATTGTCTACAGTAATTAATTAGTAATATGTATTTTTTATGTGTAATAATTCAATAATTTAATTATTTAATATTAATAAATATATAATATATAATATGATTCTAAATAATAAAATTAATAATGAAAGTTAGATAGTCTAGTAGTATAGTGTTTTTCAAAATAAAAATAATTCTTAACTTTTTCTTCCTCTAGTTTAAAAATAATAATAATAATTTCACAAAAAGTTTAATTTTATAATTTCTTAGTTTCAACTTTTAAAAAATTAACTAATAATTTTTTACCATAAGAGAGAGAATTAAGGTCGATTCTTATATTTGATTTTTACATTTTTTATCACTTGAACTATCTACGAAGAAACTTGATCAATAATATATGCTTTTAAAAATTATAGAGTTGTGTATAGAGTCAATTATTTATATTATTGTTATTTTTTAACTAAATAGGAGAGAGTCAAGAATTGAATTTATGTGGCAAATTATGGTAATATTAAATATATATCATATAAATTAATATATTTAATATTTATTTAATAATTTTATGGTAAATATATAAGAAAATAAATAGTAAAATATATAATTTTTTTTAATTTTATTGCTTTTTTTAATTTATGATAAAAGAAATTATTCATAGGATTGGTTTGCTTTTTTGATAAACTTTGTCAAAATGTCTGGCAAAGGTGGGCCCAAAATTCCACTCTGGACAGGAGAGGGGACATCCCAAGATAGCCGTTGGAGGAATGGAGGGATGAGATGGTGCCACGTGGATAAAGCGAAGACACTTGTCCCAAGAAAATGCAGTAATTTTATTGTCCGGTAGTGAAAAATTTTAGGGTTTATAGTGGTGGGGTCTGATGTCAGAACAATAGTTGACCTCAACAGAGATTCTCTCCGCCTCTCCTCTCCTCTCCTCTTCCTGTTTTGTTATTGGCGTCCTGCTGCTTGGGTAATTTTGGGTTGGGTTTTACCGTTTTAGGCTTTTAGCCTACTCCTCTAATTTTATTTATTTATTTTTTTTTTATCAAAATAAAATCCATCAATTACACCGGAAATTCTATGGTTACTTTATTTTTGACCTATTTTTATTCTACTTTATATTTATTACCACATGATGAAATTACTTTGATTCTATTTTGTATTCATTACCACATGATGAGATTACTTTTTATCATCTAACGGTGATAATTGACAAAGTGAATTTTACTTTGTAAAAAATAAAATAATGATAGAATGCACCGGTTGTTGAAATGAAAAATAAAATAAAAATAAAAAGACTAAAATATTTATTAACAATAGATAGAATTGGCTGATAGGACTATTTTTATTTTTACTTAAATGATATTTGTAGTTATGTTAAATTGAGTGTTAAAGTTTTTTTTTTTCATAATATATGTAATCATATTAAATTAGTTGTTAACAATTTTATGTTATTGTAATTCTGTCCAAATCAAATCTAATTAGTCATAATAAAAATACTTATTTTTTATTACTCACCATAAAAATAACAAACTTTTATCAATATTACTGGATGATAACCATAAAAACTTGAATTTGACAACTTCATAATTTTCATAGGTAAAAATATTAATTTAGAGACTACTCATCATTGATGTTCAAATGGACTATTGAAAATAATTGATCAATCAATTATATCTTCATTGGTCCTAATTGTCTTTGATTTATAATTATATTGAAACGACAAAAATTTTCGTTTTAAATGATAAATGAATGTGTTTATAATAATTATAAGCAGCCATATATGGTGTATTAAGGAAATCAAATGTGTTTATATAGTGTATTAAGAGTCTATATGTTTAAGTAGACGCAGTGTAATAATAATAAAAAAAAAGCACTGAATATATATTGATAAAATTTCAGCTCAATTGGTAGTTTCAAAATCATAAAATTTCGATTTTATATTTAATTACAAACTCAATTAATAAAAAAAAATGGTAAGATTGAATTCAATATAAATTTCTCTTTTATTTTATGCCTTTTCTTTTCTTTTGATTCACATAATACTATAAGCATTCTGGCACCATTGTAGGACCTCACGATTAGCATTTCAACCTATGTACATATGTTAATATGATATATATTTATAATCCCATATTTGAAATCCATTTTAATTGGCATTAAGTGAGCAAAAATGAATTGGATTCTGATGCGTATGTGGAATGAACTCACACCTACAAAACTGCACCTTCTTTTTGTAATTTACCACTTTAACAGTAATTAAGGTTCTTTGATCACCAATTTGATACCAAAATTATATAAAAACAATAGGATTTAATTCAATATGCTATGCAAAGACTTTTGCCAACACTCGTAATGTGATAGTTGGCTTGCCAAAGGCATTAAAGTCTTATTAAACCATCATTATCACTAAGGCAAAATATGGCCCACAAAATTGACCCCATTAATTAGGCTTCAAATATTTGATTTTTTTCTTCTCAGATGGACTTTTGGTTTTTGATATTATATTTATCCAATTATGTGCTCCTAATTTGGAAATCTATGCAACCTTTAATGATACTCTCCACTAAACAATCACAAAAACAAGTTAGATGATAAGTACTCTCTTTTTATTTTATTAAAAAATTATTGCATAATCTTCATATTATAATAACCTTAATTTAGTTTATGTTTATAATCATGATTGACTAATGAGAAAAACCCATATTATAAAATTAATTAATTTATGAAACATAAATATATATATACTTGGCATACAAAATCCTCAAGTCATTTCACATGACAAACATAGTTCTATTATCAGGGCATAAAAAAACTTTCAATTTTTCATTAATTGAGTTAATTTTAACCATAAGAAGTGGGAAATTAATTTGACATATCTGCTAGCAATAATTCAATATGAAAATTGTTAGCCTGACTTGTAGATTATGCTATGGATGACCAATTGTCCACTCAACTAATTAAGTTTATATATTGGATAAATTCTAAATTCGTGTGTGTTTTCTGTGTGCTAATCCAATTGTTCAACTTCTAGAAATTGAGCAATCAATTATAAGATACGCAACTAATGACTTTTTGTAATTAATAGTTTAATTTTGTCTTAGTTGTCAAAGAAGAAGGCAAGCAATATTAGATTTATCTTAATATATTTAATTTTTCTTTTTAAAAAATAATAAGATAAGATTTAATCATAACATCAAAAGTAGGTTCCCATGATTCTATATATCTTGCAAATCGAAGTATTGATTATATGGCACTACAGTTCATGGGAGATATCTCCTTTTACCTATACAATAAATAAAATATAACGAAGTTGGTGTGTCAAAAAAAAAACAAATAAAAAAAAGATATGGCAATGACTGAAAAAACTAAAAAAATGATGGGAAATTTTTGAAATGAATTGAGCTGTCAAAAATTAAATATACGACGTTAATTTTTATATTATAACACAGATATTTAATATTTTTATAATAAATTAATAAGATAATTGTGGGTGATTGCCAAGTATACAACTTTTATTGTGCATCATATATACATATGAAGCCATAATAATGCTACTCATATATCTATAGAAATGGGATTTTATGTTCCTAGACTGAAGGTTTTGTTGCAGCTATGTCTTATCAAGGAGAAATTTTATAATGATGATGGCTCATGATGAGTTGGAAGATCAAACTAATAATATAAAGTTATTTAGGATTCATTAATGTGCTTTTTAGGTTTTAGTTTTTATCACTTCAATTAAATACTAAATTTTGATTAGTTTGATATTCCAACTTATCATAGATCATGACCACTATATAATATCTCCTTATAAAGTGATAACAAGATAATTTGGTAGTTGAAAGTGGAAGGGATAGGCGAATAGCCCACTTCACTTATAAGTAATCAGCATAAGGAAACATGAAGGTATTTTATTATTATTAACGTCAAATAATTTAAATATTGATGAACTATAAATAATGGATAGTCTTTTTAAAAAAAAATATAATAGAAATTAATTTCATAAATTTGGAACCACAAGCACTATATCGCTAGCTATAAGAAAACCATTTCAATGAAATCATAGAATTAAGCAAGTAAAATGTAATTTGGTCTCTAGCTAAGATGCTTTCCAAATGTACAGAATCAATTTGATAAATTGGTTAGGTAATGATTCTTATCATAATTTAGTGTGGTAGGTCTATCTGCATAAGCTTTTTATATATTTTGTAATTACATTTGGTAGTATAAGTGAAGTAAGCTTATCAATAAATGACTTTATAACTACACATAAACAAATCATTCCACGAACAAATTAGTCAAATGATAACAAAAAATTTAAGCAAAGTAGTTGTATTAGTTTTCTATGTAACATTACAAGTTACAAAATTTTTAATGTAAAGCATGATTTTGCAGATTCAATTGAAATAATGTAGAGCAGCACTACACTTAATAAACTGAACTCTAATCAAATGTAAGTTTAAACATTCAAAGAATAATTAATACTAAAGTTAAAACGAACTCTTGATACATACATACAACAAAAGATCACTCTATCTTAAGTTATTGCTTGTGTGAGCTGATCTATTGTTGTTGTTGTTGTTGTTTTTTTTTTTTTTGGTTTTCTTGAATTACTAAAGAAAAAATTTTAATCTTTATCGCCCTTTTTGATTAACAATCTGAGAAAAGATTTCACTAGAATCATCATCATCATAAGTTGCACTTGTTTCTTGATTGTTTCTAGCACTGAGACTGCTATCATTTCGCAATGATGAGCTGCTGCTGCTGCTGTTTCCTACACTACCTCCTGAAATGCTACTGTCTTCAATTTGTATACTGTGGCTTGAACTGTCTGAAGCTTCTTGCAATTGTAAAGCAAATTCAAGATTCCAAAGAACATCACCCATTGAAGGACGTTCAGTTCCTGCCTCAGACAAGCACTTCTGAGCTGTGTCTGCGAACTTCTTTAAACATTCAGGCTTTATTTTCCCCTTGATGTGAGGATCAATAATGTCTTCAAGAGTTCCCTTGTTTTGGCAATGAAGAACCCAGTCAGCAAGACTAACTTGTTCTTTTGAAAGGCTAGTATCAAGAGCAGGCCTGCCGCACAATGCTTCGGAAAGAACAACTCCAAATGAGTAGACGTCAGATTTTTCAGTCAGTTGTTGCCTTCTGAAATATTCAGGATCTAAGTATCCAAAGCTACCTTTAACCACAGTACTAACATGGCCATTTTCAATGTTGGGACCAGTTTTCGATAGCCCGAAATCTGAAACCTTAGCAACCCAATTTTCATCCAAAAGGATGTTTGTTGTCTTAACATCTCTATGGATGATTGTGTACTTTGCTCCTGTATGAAGATAATGAAGTCCTCTAGCTGCACCAATGCAAATTTCTAGCCTCTGCTTCCATGAAAGCTTAGGTCTTTTTTTTGTTTTGTATAGATGCTCCCTCAAAGTTCCAAGTGCCATATAGTCATAAACTAAGCACATTTCTCCATCTTCTTCACAGAATCCAATCAATGAGACAAGATGCTTGTGTCTCAACTTTGAAAGCATCTCTATCTCAGTTTGGAACTCATGAACTCCTTGTTCAGATTGTGGGTTTGATTTCTTAATTGCCACTTTTGTTTTTTGATCAATAACACCATTATACACCTTTCCAAAGCCTCCAACACCAATGACATTGGCCTCACTGAAATTGTTAGTTGCTTGTTTCATTTCAACCAGGGAGAAATGGCGACAAAGACCTTGCGCCAGTGTTGAAAGGTGACTATGGTTAGCAGTCTTGCCAGAAATTGTTGATTTGCTTGTAGTTGTGTGAGTATTCCCATGAACTGGCAACCAACTCAACGTATGTGGTTCTGTGCAATTGAGTCTCCTCTTCTTTTGGGTGTAAGCAATGCATATTGCAGCCACTAAACAAAACCCTGCGGCTCCTCCAGCTGCACCTCCGATCATTGCTTTGTTACTTGTACTTTTGAATTCTTTCTGTTTACCTTCAGCTACGTCCTTTGCGAGCATAGCTGATAGTTCAGGGTTAGGGCCTGCTAAGTTATTGCTTTTATCACTTACCTTGAACAACTCTAATCCATTAAGTGAAGCATCGTAAATTTCAGGTTTTGTCAAGGTTGATGGATGCAAGTCTACTTGAATATAGTCATCACCTTGCTTGTCATTAACTATAATCATATAGTCTTTATAAGTTGGCTGCCCTGCTTCTCCTGTCCAACCAATTATATCAGCCGGTGAAGGGTCAGCTTGAGCACTTTGATTGTTGATGTAAATGTTAAAAGACATCTGATTAGGTCCGGTTAAAACAAACTCGCAGAAATGGAACCTGACGATGTAGCTGAAATTAGGATCAACCTGCAATAACCATGTCAGATTAAACTTCAAGTTCATCATCGAATCAGGTCCCATGCTTCTTGCTGTTTCATAAACATTTCGAGGAGCTACATACTCTGGAAGATCATTATACTTAATTGGAACACTTTCATTTGCTTTCAGATCAACCCCCACAGCAGCACTGAATAAATAAGGGGCATCATTATACCAAGTTCTTGCAAGATCACCAGAATCTTGATTTGGAGGTATATATTGCCCTGCAACATTCAATCTATACATAATTTCCAAATTAGCTTGCTTGGAATCAACAATTTGATCTGAAAATCCCACTACTGGCGACGAACCAAAAAGGTCACCAAGAATTGGTATCACCTCAATGCCATTTATAAAAGCAAAAGAATCTGCAACTTTATCTGATGGCTTAAAGGTGATATTAAGAGTATCAGAATTTATACCAGCAACAGAATACTCCTTCATTAGATAAGCCAGTGTTAGAGCCTGAGCTGTGATTGAAGCACTGAAATTGCTCAGTAGAGTGACCTCTGCTGCCACCACAGAGAAGTAGGAAATGGAGATGTTGAGATTAGTATATTCTGATGGATAAAAATAAAGCCTGACAAAGTACCGCGTTTTCGGCTTGATGGGTATTTTATATGTTGCCTCTGATGTGAAAATTCTTGCATCCATGAATGGAATATCTGCAACAATTGAAGAATCTTGATATTGAGCTCTAGCTTGTGGATGATTCCCAATAAGGTACTTGACATCAGACTCCCATTTTCTTCCATAAGCATCACTACCTCCATTATTCGAGCCACAGTTTAAGGACAAAGATGGTGCTGTATCTGCACTCAACACATAAATGACATTGACAAGAACAGAAAAACAGGCAACGAGAAGCAATATATTGGTGTTGCAGGCGAACATGGCTCGGTGTACTGGAAAACAAAGAGGCCCTTTTGACAAGAAAGAAGAAATTAAGCTTTCCTGGACGGCAGGAACTTCAAGAATGGCAGTTTTTTTTTTTTCTTTGTGTTTAAAGGGGATAAGATTATTAAACTATAGCTTTAAATTTTCCATGGAGACTGGTGCCTGGATTAGAAGAATCCAATCCAGGCAGGAAAATTCTGAAAATGTTTATGTTCTTTAAGGGTATTTTTTTTTCTTTGATTTTTCTTTGTGTTGTCTGGCTAGTGTTTTGGCAGTTGGAGATTGATGAAGGAGAGAAAGAATCGTGCAACTATAAAGTTTGGTTGGTCCTATTGGGTTTGAATTACATTGATTGAAAGCTAAACAACTTACTAAATTAAGACTTTCTTTTTTTCTTTTTTTTTTTTTTTTGTTTTTTTTTCTTTTGCTTGAAGGAGGGATTATTCACGAGAATATATATGGACATCCATTCTATTTTAAAATATGGAAATCTTTCGCCAGTGAGTAGTGTAGCAGTCAGGGCATCATGAGGTGTAAAAACATCATAGGGTGTAAAACCTATTGTCATCCATTTGTAAAATTATTTTCACATAATTTAAAATCTTATTAATCAAAAAAATACGGAAATCTTTTCTTCATGAATGCAAATTTTTATTTTTATTTCTTTAACTTAAAATATTAAATTCTTGTTCTAATACTAAAAAATCAGCATTAATTCAATAGTAGAACTAATGGAACTAATGGCAAGTGAGTAAGAATTTAGAGACTGAAGATATGTGTCTTGAAAAGTTTGATTCTATTAAACAAAATTTCAAATTTGAATTGAATCTTGTGAATGAGGAAATAAGTGTTAGATTTCATGAAATTTATCCATTCAAACTTTTTGTGATTATGAGATGCTGAATATTGAAGCCATCTGTAGGTTTATTATTGATTTATTTTTGTTATCACCATGGCCAAACTCCCATGCACATAATAACAGAATCATGGTTAACTATATCATAATTAACTATTAATTAATTAATTAAATATCCTAAATATGTAAAAGAAATGAAAGTCCCTCCAAAATTAAACATGAGAAGTTAGAAAACAACGGTGCAAACATCTACCTGTCAGCTTTCTCTCCTCTCCTCCACCATTAAAGCTATGTGCATCACCGGCTTCAGCTGGTCGGGCTGGTGTCCTATGATTCCTCATCTTTTATACGCACCCGCGCCCTCACGCGCACTATAGGCGGCCCCAGGCCACGGTCTCTTCCTCCGCCAAGCCGCCCCGATCCGGCCATTCTTTGCATTCTTCATATATATCAATCTTGCAACTGTCGCCACCTCTATCAAAATTCTTAAGCTGCTATGGAAGATCTCATGGGAAAGTCGATGAAAATGGGATCTTTGTCATCATCATCATCATCACCATCGTTGAGCGAGTCAGAGTTACAACATATGCCATTAGCGCCACCACGAATATGGAAGAACAAGAAAAAGTTATCGAAGCAGTTGTCAATGTGCGAGACACGTCGAGACATTGCATGGGAAAGGCGACGCCAGCAGATTCTGAGGCAAGAACGTACAAGGCTTAACAACAACATTAACGTCGACTCTGATGATTTGACCGATGAAGACTTGCATGAATTGAAAGGGTGCATAGAACTTGGATTTGGATTTAATGAAGAAGAAGGACAGCACTTGTGCAATACATTGCCGGCTTTGGATCTTTATTTTGCGGTGAACAGACAGGTTTCCCTGAGCCCAATATCCACGTCCACGCCAGTATCTACGGCTTCGTTAGATGGTCGGTCGCCGTCGTTTGGGAGCCCAATGAGTGAACCAGACCGGAAAATATGCAGTCCAGGTAAAAGTTTCATCATTACACATACATATATAAATGCCAATATAATTCAAGAAACCACAAAAGACTAAAGATCTCAGGATTCTCTTTTACATTAACCATATATATTCTTTTAGGGATAAGGTTCAATTTAGCCCTTAATATATGGTGTGAAGTTCAGTTAATTCCTTAATCTATTTTTTTTGGCTTAAAAACACGCTTAATGTTATTCAATTCGGTCATTTAGCCCCTTATAAGATGTTTGACATCTAAAAAAATTACAAATAGTCCCTGAAATTGTTTTTCTATCAAATTATTTCAAGTTTAAAATTTTAATAGATAAAATTATCCTTAATTTTTTTTATTAATAGTATAATTTTAAGAAAACTATTTTATTTAATCATCACTCTCTCTAAACTAAACTATATACATAATCTAAAATAATTAAATTAAAAATAAAAATGTGAATCAAAGTGAAACTAATTTTTATTATATATATATAATGCTTCATTATATTCTATATTAGTTAAATAAAAATAAAAAATAAAAATATAACATTGGCAAAAGGATAGAGAGAATGAGGAAATAGGAGTATTTTCTCTAAATTTTTAATTTTTTATATATTAAAAATAAAATATAAGAATAAAAATTTATTTATTTTAACCAAACTAATACTTATAAATTTCAATATTAAGCATTTTATTAAAAGTATATCATTAGCAAATATAAAGACTCCAAAATGTTTTATTATTTATATACTTATTATTTTTAAATGTAATTATTTTACATTACACATATAATTTAGTTGGAAAAATTGATAATTAAGTAGAATATTTTTTCTTAAAAATTATACTATTAATAAAAAAATTAAGGAGAATTTTGTTTATTGAAATTTAAAACTTGAAATATTTTGATAGAAACATAATTTTAGGGACTATTTTGTAATTTTATTCGATG
Organism: Macaranga tanarius; assembly: GCA_949673435.1. NCBI lineage: Eukaryota > Viridiplantae > Streptophyta > Magnoliopsida > Malpighiales > Euphorbiaceae > Macaranga > Macaranga tanarius. Next base: position 517 of record CATIWO010089670.1, on the reverse strand, counting down.
TCAAACCTTATAGAATGGGCTAAATGATCGGACTGAATAACGTTATGTGTGTTTTTGAGCCAAAAAATAGATTAAGGGCTTAATTGAGCACACAATATATTAGGGGCTAAATTGAACTTTATCTCTAGATATTCTTTTATGATGGACAATATTAAAGCCTTAAATCCATAATTCTATGTTAATATTTAAAGAAATTCTTGCTCATGTAGATGTATTATTAGGCTCTATCCTTGAATTTGCATTTTTGTCTATGTATGTATGTATTACCTAGGCTCTATAATTGAATTTGCAAAGTAAAGATAGAGTGCAATACATATGGAATAGGCAAAAATATCTTTTATATTTAATGGTCAAATATATGAGTCATTCTACTGTGCAAATGTTTGCACCGGTACAAATGAAACTATTAGCCATTAGATTAATTGTCATTTAATTATAACCATTGATATATTTTACAGGTATTGATACACCGAGATAATCAATGGTTGTAATTAAATAAAAACTAATCTAACGGTTG
>CATIWO010089669.1:0-13503 GCA_949673435.1 Macaranga tanarius | reverse complement strand
CAGCCTGGTTTCTGAGACCCTAAAAGGAAATTTGCTAATATACCATTAGTCATGAACTCATAAACCAAAAGGCGATCTCGCAAACACCTAGCAACCGGACAAGATTCTTGTGACATGTCTGTCCAGTTGCTTTCAATTCAGTTTTGAATTCCTTTTCAGTTTATTGGGATAAATTATCCAACTTTTTTGAACCTGATTTCATGATTCCTTTGTAAAAAATTGCAGAAGAACCTCTGTTGACAGGTTCCTTGAAGTTATATGTTGCTAACTTAAGTTCCCTGAAACTAAACACATGCAAATTTGAACTCACACCATTCAAGAAACCTGCCTCTTGAGAAGTTGGTTTCAGTGAGCCTGGAAAACAAAACAGTACCTGACTCCAATGTTTGAGAAGGCAGGATGGTGTCTGTAGGATTCTTAAAGCTCTCCCACAGGTAAACAGAATTTTTATCAACGAGAACAAAGTTTCCTGACTCGAGCATAGCACCATAGGAAACTGTTGCAGTTCCATTCACTTGTTGTTTCCATATCAGTTGACCTTGAGGATCAGTAAGTACAATGCCAATTGCAGCAAGCACAATCTTCGATCCTTGTTGCACCGGATTATCTCCATTCGCATGCCAAACGATTATTTTGTCAGAAATTTTGTCCAACCGGATAGCAAGCAAGAAAAGGTTAGAGTTTGTAAGTCTTTTGAAACCAAAAAGCAAAGTCCCCAGAAGGTGAAGTCCAGGAGGGGAGAGTCAGAAATTGGAGTTAAAAGAAAGAAAGTGTAAAAGAAGAGTTCAGAGACAGACTGCCATTAAAGTTTGGCATAAGAAAAGGGCTTTTAGCCGAGAAAACAGATATAGAGGATCAAGTGTTTCTACAAAAGTCAATAAGCTGCAAAAGCCATTTTTGGTTTAGTTTCTATCAGGAAAAAAAAAAGGGTCAATTCCTGACAAGATGATTTAGACATGTTGAGCATAAAATCTCCACAAAATATTCCCAAGATGATGTCCATAAATCCAAAAGCAAATAAATATCACATTTTTACCTAGTCACAGGAAACTGATTCCTATATATTGAGAGTCCTTGCTCTCAGAGTCCCGTTGTTATGGAAATGTTAGAAAAAATAAATGTATTTTTGTACCTTCTAAGTTCTATCCTGTAAGCAATTTAAGGTGGTTAAATTGTCAAAACATTATTTTATATTGTTTTAGTTAAGGTGGTTAAGTTTTGACTTCTTTGTCACATTTATTTATTTCATGTTTTAAATTAATGCTCAATCCATTTAAACCCCTTACCTCAACAAGATTCAATTTAATTTTAAGCAATTTTTTTTAAAATCACAACTAATTTACAACGTCGACTATAACAATTATTTTTAAAAAATTTACTAAAATTGTCAAAATCTGCAAAAAGAAAATTGGAATTTTTTCAATGAATAGACAAATGAGAAATAAAAAAAAAAAAAATTTATCTACACCTAAAGTACTGCAAATTTTTTCAAGTGCCACTTAGCCTTGTGTTCCTCTAATCATAGTTTGATAAGCGAGCAACAGTTTTAATTAGCTATTAACAATGAGTCTAAAGATATTTTGTACTAATTTTTTAAATATTATTTTTTATGGTAACTAGAAAATTTCACTTAAAGCTAATGATTTATAACTCAAAAAAGGTAACATATGTCCTGAGACTAATTTCACTGAAATCACAATTTTAAAAAAATTTTTATATATAAAAAAAAAAATCAAATTCCTAATTCTTTTGCAACGACGTCGTTTTCCAAGAGTGCACTGCTACAACCTCTTCACATCAAAACCCGTACCTATATATTTGTCGAACAAGAAACTTAGCAGAAACAAAACTCTTCTTCTTCTTGGCCACGTTCCAGAATTTGCAATAATAACCCTTTTGAAAAAAAAAAAAAAAAAATTTAAAACCCTGAATTTTGAATTCAAAGCCTATCAATGGAGATAGAGCAGCAACAATCCCAGTTAATACAGCAATTGGTTCACCAAGCCTCCACTCTCACTTTCTCCTCTCTCCCTTCACTCATCATTGAAGCCACTTCTCATCCTTCTCTCTTTTCTTTCTCTGATATTTTATCTGTTCCCAATCTCCTCCAGGTTTATATTAATAATAATAAAAAAAAAAGATTGAATTTTTACAGTGTGTTATGTGTTTTTTATGATAAAGATTCAATCTTTTTTAGTTTTTAGTTTCTGGGTATTTGTTCTTTTTGTTGAGGAATGTGACAGGTTTTTAATTGAATGCACAGCTTGAAAGGACTGAGAATTCTGGGTATCTTCATTTGCTTCGACTTTTTGCTTATGGAACGTGGCGTGATTACAAAAGTAAGGAGCTTTTTTTTTTTTTTTTTTGAAGGTTTTAAGGATTTTTTCAATTAGTTGTTTGTGCTTATTTGATACATCCTTGATGTGATTTTATTATTATTATTTTTTTCTGTTAACATGTTTCTTGAATGGGTTTTAATGGTTGAATGAATTTATAAGGTAACGCCTGCACTCTTCCAAAGCTAGTACCTAATCAAATCGTCAAGCTGAAACAGCTTACTGTGCTCACTCTTGCTCAGTCTAACAAGGTAATGTGATATGTGTTTAACTATTTCTTTTAATTGAAACTATAGTGTTTCACGTTAAATTGTTGTTTACTGTATAGATTTGGTTCTCTTTACTTAATTGAATTTGAGCTATCCTGCAACTTAACTTTTATGGTTCTTAAATAGTTTTCTCAATTTACTCTTCTTTATATTCCATAGGAGATTTCCCTTTTTAATTTTGACTGTGTGGGATGTGCCTATTATTTTTTATGCTTTGTTTTTGCAATGCTTGGTGGGATCACATGATATGATAGATTTTTTAGTGTAAATTCATATTTGACTTTATTCTTGATTGAAAATTATCTTCCAGGTTCTTTCCTATGATGCTCTTATGGAGGAGCTTGAGGTTTCTAATGTGCGTGAACTTGAAGACTTCCTGATCAATGAGTGCATGTATGCGGTATGTCCTGTTATTTTTGCAATGTTTACTTGGACTATGAATTTCTTTTCCTGAAAATTAAACAGATGAGTATTGCGTAATGACATTTTTACAGGGCATAGTAAAAGGAAAGTTGAATCAATTGCAGAGGTGTTTTGAGGTTGCATCTTTCTCCTTACGAAATATGAACATTCATTTAAATGTATAAATTTGCTTCAACAAATTGCTTAATTCTCTGATGTTAATTTATTCATAGGTCCAATTTGCAGCGGGAAGGGATCTGATACAGGGGCAACTAGGAAGTATGATAGATAGCCTGAAAAAATGGTATGCTTTGGTCCGTTATTTTAGAAATTCTATCACAGTTCTAGTCAAATAGTTAATGTTCAGGTTGTTCATTGCTTCTGCATATCCAAAGTGAACTTCAAGAGTTGACCTTTTTCACTGCATTGAGAGCTTTTTTGTGTAAATGTAATTGCCTAGTTGGTCAGTACCATGCTAGACAAAGGCAGGCATGTTTCTATCTTCTTAAATATTGCTTTGATATACTACTGTTTTTACTTTGTGGCTCGGTGATATGGTTCTCATAAGGGTGCCCATAAATCTTGCTGATTTTTGAACCAGTGACATCCAATTGGAATTATGCTTAACTACTTCAATGATTCATCTTGATGCACATTGTTTGGTGAAACAAATTGTCAAAATGTCAATGTTTCAAGAAGCTCATAGACATGCTATTCGTTCATCGCTTATTGGTTGAAATGAGCTTTAATTGCCATAAATAGATTGTTTCAGCAGTTCTTCATTTGATTGACCCCAAGGATGTGACATTAAATTTCCATAAAATTTCAGGCAAGCCACTTCAGAAAATATGCTTTCCGTGATTGAAGAGAAGATTGAATGGGCAAGTAAGATGTCTCTGCTGGAAAAGAATCATAAGCAGGAAGTCCATGATAGGATCAATGCAGTGACAACTTCTCTCCAGTTTGAGGTTAGTTGAGTTTGCTCTTTTCTTTATGAACATTATGTTTCCTGCATCAGCTGTGCTTGACTTAAATAAGCTGGCTATTTTAAATCCTTGAGTTGTGGGAGGGCTTTTACATTCACCAGTTATGCAGGAGGTTCATATGGTTTATAAAGCTAAGATTTTATGAATAATTAGTTGCATGATAGGTCAAGATAAATATTGATCATACAAGAGCATGGTGGAAAACATTCTAATATGTTCTTGCTGGATGCTTCGCATAATAGGAATTTCTTCTTTTTCTTTTTCTTTTCTTCTTTTTTATGTCTTTATCTTCTGCTTACCCCTCAGATTGTGATTCCTATTGTTACTTTCCTCATGGCATATGAAAGAACACAATTATTTTTAGAGTGGAGTACCAATAATGCATAATAGCAAACTGTTGATAGTTGATTATATGAACTGCTATATAAATTAGAATCTTTTTATGGAATTCAAGAATGCTTGATAAATGGGCATTCAGGAAATATTTATGTCTCTCCTTGTTGTGTTTCAACCTTTTAAGTAACCATGCTGTATGGCTCTACTGTCTCATGTATTGTTCATACTAAGTGCTACCTTAATTACATGTACTGCTTCTGCTGGCAGAAGTCACAATATAAAGCGGACCATCATTTTTTGCCAAAGGATGATTTCTTTGATTATGGCGGAGGCGTGCTTAACCGAGAGAACTATTTTCGATCTAAGAGGTAATAATCTATTTTATGTCTTTTTGCCTTTTGGATGGTATGTGATTACTGATTTCATGTTCTAAAACTGGCTATTTTGGTTAACTCAGTTGCTAAGGCAAGGTATTCATCAACCAAATTTTGTAGTATTTATTACGGCCCTAGCAAGCAATGTTTCATCTAAATGTCCTGATGAACTATGAAACAATCATTCAATTGGTTGATTTCTCATAAATGACAGTTTTCAACAAACCTGATCCGAGGCATTGGGGGATGTGGAAAAATATGTAAATTATAAAATGATTATAAGTAGTGCAACTTCATTTTCTTTTTCTCACTCAAAATTTTCTGATCTGGTCGATATGGTTTTAGCACAGGGAAGGATCATTGGGTCATTTCTTTTCATATTCAAGTCATGTTCACATTCTCTATTGCCTATCTAATTTAACTTCGTTAACTTCCAAATTTCAGGAGACGCTCGCCTACCGTTTCGAGGCAGAGCAGGGCAGAATACTTCTGATTGTGATGGTATCTTACTGGATTGTTTTCATGACATAATAGTAGAATTGAACGTTATCCAACTTGAGCCATAGATTGTAAATTATTTCATCTGATTTAATTGAACCATGTAGTCTCAATCCAGATTGCCAGTGTGGCTACACATTCATAGAATTTTGATTCACAATTGCAAGCAAACTGCAACATACTGATGTTATTACCAGCGTAAATTTCTGATAAAATGCGCGTGCGTCCACGCAGACATGCTTTGAATATGCGAAGATACTATCAGAAATTTTGTATGTTATGCAATTGATTGTGCAAATTCTTCTGTTTTCCATTTATGGTAATTTGTACATGATTACTAGACAGGTACAGGTGAGTATTTGTGATGAGCAAATACAAGTCTCCCGGTTCTTTGTATTTGGTTTAGTCTGCTGGCCAGTGGTTGAAAATGACTCCAGTGGAAAACTTTGACCGGAACATCAATATTCATTACTCTTTCTGATGATCTAGCTATGGTCCCATATGTATTTTGATCAAAAAAAAAGAACTGTCCGAATCTGAACTCCTCCTAATACATTTTATATTACAGAGAATATTATTCCATTACATTACTGGCTATGAAATTAAATGTTTTCAAAAAACAATAATTCATTGTAGGCGCCATGGAAGTGTGAACTAGAACCAATTATTTGAGGACCTTCGAGATGTTGAAATCAAAGCTTGAGAAGAGAAGAGATAACAATATATAAAAAAGGTCAATGAGTAACATCATGTTCATGGTGTTCGTGTGCCCATTTGAAATTGTTGAAAAATTGAAATCAAAATGTTGAGAAAAGTCATGGGTCGAATTTTGAAAGTCAGAAAAGTTGCAGGATAAGCCTTGCTGGCTTGCTGCCTGCAGCTACTTGCTTTGCTCTGCGCATTTATTTATGGATCTTTTGTTCTTTATTACAACCGTGCACGTGCGCTCTTGCAATCTAATAACAACTGAAAATATCAATATAATACAATAATAATTATAATAAAGTAACATTTGCATACATTTGCATTTAAGTTTTTCTAATGTAAATGTGTTAGAATTAAAATTTTTCAAATTTAATTTAAATTTATTTAATTTTTAATTCATTGTATGATTATATTCTCCCGTTTTTTCTCTCTCTTTTCTTTCTATATTTCTTAATAAAAAAATTTTTTATTTTTTTTATCAAAAGTGGTCCCTTATTACTTTTTTCTTTTTTATATTTTTATTTTTTAATTTCTTTACATTCAATAAATATAGATTTTTGATCTGTTTGTTGTTTATTTTTTTTATTCATAGAGTTTTTATGTTTTTTTTTTTTTGTTATTCTTTGTGAATTTTATAATTTTTTTTTTTATATTTCTGCAATCAAACTCAGTTAATTACCAAAGAGTTGATTTATAGCTAATCAACACTATGACATGGAGCATACAGATTACCAAACGAATCATTGAATTGTAAATCAAAATAACTATGACATTGAAGAATAACGACAAATAATTCAATGACTTAAGTAAGAGTTTATTTTTATATGTTTTTGTTATACTTTTATGCATATTGTATGTTTATCAAAATATATTTTTAATCTTTGATGAATGATTTTTTTTTTAAATGTTGTACTTATTATTAGATAGATATCTTTTTTTCCTTTTCAAGCACTATTAATTAATAATTCTAATAAGTTGGTTATTAAAAAACTAATTATCAATTTTGAGTAGGGCATGAAGGGAACAAATTGGGTCCATTAATGAGGCCTAAACTGCCAAATTTAATAGGTATGCTGGTAAAAAAAATTGCCCAATTTTTCTAGTATCTCAAAAATATGGGGCCAAATTAAAAGGAAGAAAATAATATTTTCCAAATAAATGTAGCCAAATTAAAAGGAAGAAACCATGGCTCCAGTCAATCCACAGGATATGAACACTCCAATAAAAATATCCACTACAAACTTGAAAATTCTACTTTCTGAATTAAAATTCAAATTTTTTACTTAGCTCACTCGATATATGCGTCTGATTTTTTTTTTTAAAACCGAAAAATACATTAAAAAATAGAAATATCAACAAGTAAATTTTGAGCAAAAAAAAAACCCCGTACGAGAAAGTTTCATAGTTGAAGTTTTTGTATTCCATGTATCATTAGGTTGAGTTAATGCAAATCACAAAATACCAACGAAAAATAGTTTCATACCCTATGTAATACATAGACACATTATAATTACCAAAAAAAAAGGAACAAACTACACTGATCCTTAATCATATAGCAATAACTTTTTTCTGCCAAATCGTCCATAATTTTATTTGATTCTAGGAGCAATGAACCCGCAGAGAGCTGTCGGCCTGTTCCTACATACATTGGACCCTGCAACCCATCAAGACATCATTGGCAATCTGATATATACTTCTGTTGTGTCAATTAAGTTCTCCCAAAAAAAAAACAGGTTCTGCATCTGGTGGAGCCAGCAATAATTACTAATTCAAGATTGATGACATAATTACAAATCTCATTCAGAAAAACACTTTAAACTACTACAACATAACATAAAAATTGTATGTCCTAAAAAAATAACATAAAAGTTGTGCTTAAAGTGGTTTATCTTCCATCATCGACACAAGATTTTGTGTAACTTTATGCATAAATCAACAATGTAGGAGCATAATATATATAAAAAAAAAACACTTTAAAATGTGCTTTTTTATATAACAAAATAAAATATGTACCCAAAACAAAGAATAAAATATTTCCATTAAACAAAATAACAAATTCATTAAACAAAACACCAAATCTTATATTCACAATTCAAAGCAAAATTTCCCTATTCTTTTTTTTTTTTCCTTCCTTTGGGGTCTTTTTTTTTTTTTTTTTTTGGTCCCCTCTTTCAATTAACTTCAAAAATTATGAGAATGCTTATAAAACATTTCTCATTTTTTGCAGCAATTTTTTTGTAACTTCACATTGTTATTGGATATTAACCAATAATTGCTCGCCATGTGTACCACCACCACCACCCACTTGTTGACATCTAACTACAGTCCCCATTCCAGCTTCACCCTTTACTGTTTTAGCCACCGTCTTCTTCCTTCTCTTCGGTGACCCACTTTCCGACGACGAAGAAGACGACGGCTCCGGCGACGACCTCTTGGACGTGATTCTAACAGGATCAGGTTCACCATTGTTAACTCTCAATGGAAAATTCAATAAAGCTCTTGATCCTCTCATTCTATAAGCAGCTCTATCATAAGCTAAAGCTGCATCTTCCGCCGTCTCAAATGTCCCTAACCAAACTCTGGCTCCATTCTTCGCCGGGTCACGAATCTCCGCAGCGAACTTACCCCACGGCCTCTGCCTCACTCCTCTGTAATGCTTCCCTTTTGCTGGAACCACCGCTGGAGCTGGAGCAGCAGCAATAGACTGGGGCGGCTGATGAACAGTTTCCGCCGGAGGTGTCACAATCTCCGGCGAAGCGGGGAAATTATCCTCTGGTTCTGATTTTACAGGAGGGAAATAAGGAAAATCTATCTCCGATTGCTCTGTTTTGAGAGAAGGAACCCAGCCGACGGTGAGAGCGTCACGGAGGACGCTGTAAAGAAGCATATCTTCAGAGTCATCAACTTTGAGAGGTAAATCGCCCCAGTTTTCTGATAAGCAAGGGTACAACCTGCCAAAGCTTGAGCTCCTGCAGTACACCGGAGTACCACTGGTAACAGCAGGGGCAGCAGCAGCAGCAGTGATTGCAGAAGCCATGATGGATTCACCTCCAAGTAAGTGCCTACGAACCTGTTCAAGAACAGCAAAATCTGCCTCAGTTGCGGTCTGTCCGTACATCATTTTCTTGAAAAATTGAAGCTTTTTTTGTGGGTGTTGTTGTTCTTGTTTTTGGGTTTGGTTTTCTTTTTTTTTTTGGTAGAGTGGATATTGTTGGAGATATTTATAGAGAAAAAGGTGCATGCACTTGTTAATTTTAATTATAATTAATGGTGGGTCATATTACTTTGATTATGGTGTTTATGATTTAATTGAGGTTTCTATGAAGGTTCTTGGGTTTTAAAATCACGTGTTAAATTGTGCAATTTGTTTTTGCTGTTGTTCAGACTGTTCACTACTTTTGGTAAAGAAAGGTTCAATGACATCATCAGTCTTAGGCCAGCAATTTGTTTTTTGTCCTTTTTTATTGGTTAATTGAGGTAAGAAAGTTTAAAAAATAACGAGTGTTTTTTGAGTTAAATTTGATGAGTTCAAAGTTTTTTTTTTTTTTTCAGAGTTTAAAAATAAAATTCTTAGGATTAAAAGGAAAAATGAATAAATTTTTGAAGTTACTTGTTCAAATGCTACAAGAAAAGTATTTAAGTCCTAAGTTAAGCGGGAGGAAAATGAATTATTAGTATATTAAGTTGGTGGATTGGCCATTTTTGTCAATGTAAGTGAAGTTAATGCAGCCTTAAAGACTTTAATTGCACATTATACTGTTTATCTTCAAGACAATATTTGATCATACAAGTAACACAATCTACAATTGACCAAAAAAAAAAAAGTGACACAATCTACCAGAAAACATTCACTTGAGTGAGATACCAAGATACCATGCCATGAAGAGAGCTATGTTGTATTAAATTCTCATTTCACAATCCCTTGTAAAAAAAAAAATCTAATTTTTTTATCTAATGAGAATTCGACATAAAATTTTCTTTCACAAAATAACCTCACACAAATTTTTGTGAAATTTTAGACTACATTGACCAATTTTTAAAATTATTTCATACTCTGATTTAATACAGTTTTATTATCAAAATTTGTATTATTTTATATGTTTAGAATTGTATTTTAATTTGAGTAATGTATTTTTCAAATATAGATTTCTTTTATATTTACTCTCCATTTTCATAGGTTTTTTTATAAATGAAAATTTCAACTTTGTTAAAAAAGAATTGATGTTTTTAAAGGTTTGTACCAATCAACTTTAGGAACAATATCAATATCTAAAAATGAATTAGAAATGGCATGAAAGAAACACAAGTGGTTAATTTATTTTGTAAAAAAAAAAAATTAAACTGATTGGAATTAAAATTATTAGTGGATGATCTAATAATTTGATATAAATTATTTGCTTTTATTTATTAAAAGTTTTAATATGACGAATGAAAGTTAATACATAATATTATTTAATTATTCATATTTTTATTGTACTTGCACATTATATAGGATAACCTTTCATGTACTGGCAATTACTTATCTATAAAAAAAATTACCATAGTGCATATATGTCCCATCTTATATGGGTGTGGGTTCCTCCATTCATAAACGCTATAAATCTCATAATTTAAAATTAAGCGGTCCACAATTAAACATAGTTAAGAAAATTCATATAAATCAAATGAAACTATCAATGTTTTGGAGCAATATTAATTTAAGTAATAAGAAATTTAAATTTTTTAAAATATATTTTGGAGCAGTTTTATATGTGATAAAGATAAATATTTGAAAAAAATTATTTTTCTTAAAGAATTTATGCGAGCTATTGAACATGAGAAGTAATTATACCCAAAAAGTACTTTTTTTTTTTTTTCAAGTCAATTCATTTAGACCCAAAATAACTATACGTATAAAATGGATAAAAAATTGAATAGAAATTTTTTTCGTCTATGCTCGAGACAAGAAATTTTACCATTTAGTTATATATAATACAAACAAAATCTATTAAAAAAAATAAAAACAGAAGCAAAATGAAAAGGTAATTGGATTATCAATTTAGCTGAGGACATCAATGAGCAGGAAATAAAGCAATGAAAGCGAAATGTTGTTGGAATCAATAAGGATACATCGACCCTAGACTCACACATTTTATGTAAAGGAGATGTAGTATTGTGGATAAGTCTCCAGCAAAGTCAATCTTCCATTACTTGGAAAAAATATATATTACTTACGTGGGCTACACCCACACCATGACACCAACTCCTCTTTTTCTTCCTCTTGTCAAGTTGCCTCCTTTTTGTCACCTTCAAGGAAGGTCACTTCTATAACGACACGTCGACACCCTCTTCCCTTAAAGTTAAACCCTTTCTAATTTTCCCCTGTTATGATTTGGGTTTGGTTAATTATGCCCATTAAATTCTTCACTACACTAAAAAGGCACATTGAATAGTATAAAATATACCCCATTCATTTTATTTCAATTTTCGTTTAAAGTTGTATCACAAAGATTAAAAATACTATTTAATAGATATAATTATAGATATAAATGACTATATTACCCTTTTTAGAAAGACCAAAAGTTCATAATCTAATCAAACTCTAAAATCAAGATATAGGTAAAGTTGTAAAGAAAAGTTTATTTTTTATTGGCAATCTAAACACATCATTTCGAGTGAAACAAATTCTATTTTTTTAAACGACAATTATAATGGAACGGATGAAGTATATTACAATTGATCACTTTTCTCTAAAAATATTATAAGGTGTAAAATTTAAATCCAAGACCTATAAATTTAAATTTATAGTTTATGTTTTGGTATCTCATTTTATGAACAACATTTTCAAATCAGTTTTATACAACTTCTCTTTTAAGTTACATTATATGATTTCTAATGTCATTTTCCGTGGAAAATTTTATGAACTTGTAAAATTTGGGTTGAAAATTTATGTATCTTAATTTTGTGTTAGAATTTGAGTGTAAGGAAGACAATTAAAATTTGAATTCCACATGCTCAATTAAAATAATATTATGTCAAAATTATTCATATAATCTGAAAGCTCGATCATAATTAAGATTTTGTCTAATATTAATATCCAAAGCACATTTAATAAAATATTGTGGAGATATTGATCTAAAGTTGTGCTTAATCTTATTGGTTGGTGATATGCAGCAACTTGTGCCCAATCGTTTCCATTCGTTAACATTTGCGGCCTTATTTTAATATGATATTAGTTCTTATTCCCATGATTACAACTGGGCACCAAAATGTTATTTAGGGTTTATTAGGATATGCATGATATCCAATGTGATAATTAGTGTTATTATAATATTTTAAAGCCTAATTGGTAATAAAAAGAAAAAAAAAGCAAAACTTTTGTTATTTGTCCTATTTCAACTTCTAAAATTTAATAAAATTGTCATAATTTGAAAAAATTATTTGTAATTTCAGTACAATTTGTACTTTAGTCAAAATTTATAAAAAAAAATGTCAAAGTGGTCATCTTAAAAAAACAACCACCTCAGATACCACATGTGTATTTTTTTTTTTTTATTAATTTTGACTAAATTAGTACATTTTTGCTAAGTTTTAAAGGTTGAAATAAATTTATAACTCACAAATATTATGATTTTTGACACCAATATATCTATTTTAAATAAAAAAAAAAACACTATTCTTTATCTTAATATTAATTTCCACTTCAATATGGTAAAAGAAAGAAACCAATCCATCAATATATATCTTTAAAGTTTTTCTTTGGTTATGTAATATTGGAAAATGTATTAAAAAAAATAATGTTTGTTGAACAAAACATGGTTATAAAAAGTTGGAATATATGAGAAAATTAGCTACATACTTATAAATTAGTTTTTTTTTTCCTGCCACTTTACTCTTATATATATATGATGACGTGTTTTGCTAATAGTGCACAAAGTGATTTTATAAATTACAATTTAAGCGTGTTGAAATATTTAAATGATAAAAGTGTAAGTAGAAGTGTTAAAACGATAAAAACTATCAATTTCAGAAGACGACATATGTATTGTGCCTGACTTTTATGTACAATAAATAAAATTATTATATATTTATCATTTTAAAAAATAGTTAAAATTTTTAATATATTATCATTAAGTGAGTGATTAATAATTATTTTTAAGAGAATCATAAGATAGATATAGTTTAATTTTTTACTAAATAAAAAAATTAATATACTCAAATTTTAAAAAGAAAATGTTTTTATGTGACATTATCTACCAAATATTACACAATGACAACATCATTTTTAACTATTTTCTTTATAAAAAAAATCGATGATTCAAGAAACGGCACATCCTGGAAGAAAATTCGTGCAGCAAGCAAAGAAAAACAGAAAAGTTTGAAGCTGACTGAATCTTATAAAATTCCAAATGGTCAAATTAGACTCTGACCAAATAATTTTCCAAATTCCCACTTCCCAGTTCCCATTATTACAACTCTTCCACATACCACCCACCTACACGTGCACTCCCCTAATAAACAAAAAATATCTTCATTAATTTTTGTCTTAAATTTCTTCATTAAAAACGACACCCCAAATACAACTTGTCTTGAAAAATTTGCAGTCCGTAATCATAAA
>CATIWO010089667.1:0-11493 GCA_949673435.1 Macaranga tanarius | reverse complement strand
CTCAAATTTTCAAACAAGAGGAAGAAGAACAAAGCTTTCAAAGAAAACTAAACCACTCACAGGTTTCTCCCGCTGATTCCGTCGAATTCTTGTTGAGGTTTGCTTCTGTAATTCCAGACCAAAAGCTTTCCTTCTCTTTTTCTTTTTCTTCTTCTTTCTCTCCTCTTTTCTCTCCCGTTCTTTTTCTTTCTCTTGTTCTGCAGAAGCTTCTCCTTCTTCTTCTTCTTATCTTTTTCTTATTCTTATCCAATCATTTCTTACTTCTTAACCACTCTTATTTCTTTTCTTTCAATTTCATCCTTAAACCTCAAGTAATAAAATCAACTTTAATGCCTTATAACTTGTTCTCATTAATGCTTATCTCAAAATAATAGAATTTCTTATCAACCTTAATTCTATGCCACAAGCTTATTCGGTATCAATTATTGACTTAACTACTAAATAATCAAACTCCAAATCATTTACTCATAATAGTGGCAAACAAATATTAAATCACCAAATTTAATTAACAACAATCATATCATTCTTAATTAACATTAATGAACAGTAATCTTGTTCGAGGACACGGATGTTACACACATAGACTTTAATTTTGACCAAAATTAATTATGGACTCTAATTGTCACATATTTATTAAATTAAAATATTTATACTAAAATTAAAAAATAAGCTAAAATTTTCAATTTGAAAAAGCTTATTTTTTTTAAACCAATAACGCTTTATTCTATAACTTTTTAGACTAACTTATTGTTAAAGATTTTTTTGTGCTTTTTACTATAATTTTATTTCTTAAATTGATATTCTTAAACTTTAACTTTTTTACTTATTTTGAATATATTATATTTAATGATTGTTAAATTTATAATATATAGATACATATTTTATTTTTATTGATAAATATAAAATATTTGAATTCCGTATTAAAAGTTTAATTGCTGAGTAAAATATATTTAAAATAAATAATAATCTCTCTTTAAAATATTTCTTTAAATGATCTTAAAATGCATTGGATCTATATAAAATAAATAAATAAATAAACTCTTCCTATTTTTAAAATTATTATAATATTATTATCTTTAATTATTATATAATAAATATTTATAAAATAAATTTTATTTTTAAAAATTACTTTAGAATGCTCCAAAACTTTATTTTACTAGTATACATAACATGTGTTTCGCATGTAATTTTTTTATTATTGGACTCGTGTTTATGAAAAATAAATTTATATTAAAAAATTAATATGCTTTAAATATTTTTAATTTTAATATTTCTCTTCTAAAAATATTTCATATATTATTTTTAAATTGTAATTATAATTAATTAATATAAAATAAAAATTTAAATACATTATTTTATTATATATTAATAAATTAGTTTATATTACATAAAATAAAAGTTAACTTAATTAAAATAGGAGATTTAATTTTATTTAAATTATAACTAAATATACTATTTAATTAGTTTATATTACATAAAATAGAAGTTAACCTAATTAAAATAGGAAATATTGTTTAATTTAAATTATAATTTAAATGTAATTTAATTTAATTTTAATTAATATAATAATAAATTATCCAGTTTTTATAAGTTAATCTAATCAAAGTAGGAAATTCAGTTTAAATTAAACTATGATTATAATTTTAATTGATAAATTATTAAATTATCCGACTTTTATATATTTTAATTGATTTAATTTAATTTATAAATTACTAAATTATTTGACTCTTATACAATAAATAATGCGGATAGTTTTGTAATTTTACGTGTCCCCGTCCCTCGTACATTTATATATATTATAGATAAATTATAAAAATTGAAATTCTCATTATCCTCTCCTTTGATATCTCTCTCAAATAAAATAAAATCATGAAATTTATATTTTTGAAGACTTATATATTAATTGAGAATTCCTATTCCTGCGGAATTCACAGATTGGTAAAATCCAATTCCATCTCTAAGATAATTATTTACATTTATTTATAAGTACATACAAATTTCTTTTTTTTTTTTTTCTGAACTAAAAATTCTTCTTCTTTCACTCCCTCTATTTTTCACAACCATCCGGCTTCCAAAGGTCCAAACTTTAACTCAAAACCCATCAAGCAGAGAAGCACAATCAAAATCAAAAACCCATCTCAATGCCACCTGAAACTCGATCAAAAAGATTCAATCTTTCCTCCAATGATGACATGGGGGATCACACAGAACCCCAAAAGCGTCGAAAATGGCTTCAATTTGATCAAGAATCATACTTTTTTCTTTCAAAAGCTAGCATGGAGAGGTACCGTTCTTGTTTTGTTTACCGAGAAGTCGTTCCTGGTAGGTGTATTGATTTGGGTTTTTTTAACGAACAAGGCTTTCAGTTTGGTAAATGGTTTCAAGATATGAATTGGGTATCTGTTGTTTTGATCAAAGAAAATTTATATCCTGAGTTAGTGAGGCATTTTTATGCAAATTTATCTTATGATGCTGATAAAACCCAGATAAATTCTTTTGTTAAAGGGAAAGAAATTATGTTGAATCAAGAGTGTTTGAGTAGAATTCTTGGAATTCGAAACGTAGGTTATGAGTTGTATGAGACAGATCATAAATGGGTATATGATGCTGATGTTGGGGCTAGTAGAATAGAAGCATTTAGAATGATTCTTGAGAATCCTGACTTATCTTTAGTATCTTCAAAGGTTAATGCTTGTCAATTGAAGCTTGAAATGAGATTGCTTCACCACATGGTAGTACATATAGTTCTTCCAAGAAAAAGGAACTCCAATTATGTTTCTGATATGGATTTGTTGGTTATGTGGCATATTCTTAAAGGGAAGGCTTTTAATTTGCCATTTGTGTTGTTATCTCATATGATTTCTTACTCAGAAAAGAGAAATGGATGTTTACCATATGGGATGATGCTCACATTAATCTTCAAGCATTTTAATGTTTCTCTTGAGGAAGAGGAGAGTAAAGAATTGAAGAGTTCAAACATTTACAATGAGGTTACTCTGCATAAGATGGGGTATGTGAAGAGTGAAAGGGGCTGGTTTCATAAAAAAGATAAAGTTGTTGCTCAAGCTCAACCAAATTTAGAATTGCAGTCTGAGAATGAAGTGAAAGTTAGTGAAACTCAAGATTCTTTGGTTCCGCCAACTTCTGTTGCTATTTCAGCACATCATAACTCAGAGAATACTTCTGGAGAGGAAGGACGATCCTCAGAGGGAGCTAGGCGGCGAAGTGTTATTCAAGGTATTTCCCTCCTTGTAAGGGGTATGAAGGAAGACATGAGGACTATGACTATGGGCGCCAAGTTGGATGATTTGCGGAGCAAAATTGAGAATTTGCAATCCCTGCTTACTCAACTTGGACGCGACCGGCATGAGAAGACCATTGGAGATATTTTCCTCCTCCTAGAGGTTATTATGGGAGATATGAGGACTTTGCGTTTCAAGATGGGTACCTTTGGATACAAGATTGATCAATTGCTGCCCCAACTGAATGAACTTCGTAGTTCAAGCCAAGAATTGAGTCAAGTTGCGAGGGAGTGCATAGAACTGATGATTGCTGATGCAGCTATCATCCGAGGACAAAATCAAGATATCATACATGATCTTGAAAACATTGGTAGCGAGATCCAAGATTTTTGGGATTGCTTATCTTTTAGGATGTGACTAAGTGCTTCTTCGCTATTTGAGATTTTTCATTTGGTTCAAGCTGGCTTGGCAGTGAATAGGCTAGTTACTGTAGGCATTGTGTAATTTTTGGATCCTCACCTCAGTAGCCATATGGGTCTTGAATATTTCTGATTGCTTTTTTTTGCCCAAAATTCTGAGTCTTGCTAATTTGATTATCTTCTTAAATGCAGGATTAGAATTGTCTTCTTTATTATACAACCAGCAAGTTTTACTCCTAAAAGATATTGACAGATAAATTCAACTTCATTGAATAAAAGATTTTGCATCAGTAGCCAATTATTTTTAAAACAGCAATGTACATGGCTAAAAAATGTATACAAAATGCATTAATGGAAGGAAGAATACAAATAGGACTGTAAATGAACCCAGCTCCAACGGATGGATTGTGACTAAGACTACTCAAGGACCCCAGTTGTATCCATTCGTCTGAGGAAAATCCAGTACTGAGTGAAGCTCAAGAAAGTTGAAGACATATTCTATAAGCATTTACTGAGTGAAGCTCAAGAAAGTTTGATCCCCAGAAACTCTATAAACATTTACAAGGAAAGGCAGCGTATCTTTCTGTCGTTCTCTTGGCCTCAGGGCTTGGCCTAGTGGGATGGGAGGTTTAAAACATGTTCCTTCTTTGCTTCACCAAGTGCTTGACACTTGACAATTTGCACTTTTAAATAATGATAATAAATAATAATAAAGGTTAAATTAGTCTCATACTCTGAGATTTGCTCAAATATATTAATTAATTCCTCCTTTGTAAAGAATACATCATAATATCATGAATATTATTTCCGTTTTAATTTTTACTGGTAGTTTATAGATTGGAGTCTAATTTTCTAGAAGAAGAGTTCATTCAATGGTTCAATTTATTTTCACTCAAACGCAATTTGTCAGTTGAGAAATTAAAGAAAATAATGCAATGCTGGTCCATCATTAAGAACAATGGTGGGAAAGTCCTATTGCAGACGAGAAACGGTGTCCTCCAGTCCATTATTAAATAAAAAATTGAATGCATATCAACAAACTTAGTATTCCACAAATTATTTCTCAAGAAATTGTTTTGAAAATGGTACCTCCAACTTATAATTGGTTGAACACTCTAACGGGAAGGGGATTTGACAAACTACCCTCACACCACGGCAAATAATTAGAAAAGAAAATATATAGACTTTTTGTACCATTTAGACAGCTTCTTATTAAAAATATTATATAACAAAGGTATTATTTATTAGCGAGCTAATCCTAATGTTGCCGGAATATATATAATATAGTCTGATCCAATGATACCCTATTTGCACATGTATAAATAAATGGCAAGATCCCCAAGAAGGTAGGGTGTAAATTTTTTTCATTTTCAATTATATGACAAAAAAAAAAAAAAAAAAACCAGAAGTGCTTACACAAAAGAAATTCTGTCCATCCAGGATAAATTCAACGTAGCTAAAGTCATGAATGTGCAAAATTAATGAAGAAAAACAAATACACACCCAGAATGTCCAATGATATTTGCACTCCTCCCCACATTCAAAAAAAAAAAAAGCAGTAGCAACAGCAAGAAGCAGACGAGGTGTTACTTCAAATCAGGGTACCCATCAAAAAGTCACTTACTGAATTACTGTGTGGCTCAGTGGGTGCATTTCAAACCAAAAGTTCAAAACCACACCCACCCCATAAAAACCCAAATCAAATCCAGTCCAAGCCACCTCAAGTAGCCATTAAAAACCCTAAACCGCCTCTCCATTCAAGGACTCAACCCCCTATAAAACCAAAACCCACCTCTCTTTTACATTAATGAGCTCCTCTTGCTCCATTAATGGGTGGGTGTGAATGTGAAAAGATGTGCTCAGTCTATCTCTCGTCAATTTTATACATTAAATGCCCCTCCCTCCCCACCTCCAATTAATTGCCTCGAAACAATTTGCCAGGCTACTCTCACACCTCTCATTAACTCTCTTCTATTCTCTTTTCTTCCTTTTCCATTTAATGCCCAATCTCCGACCGTCCATTCTCTCCGA
This sequence comes from Macaranga tanarius, assembly GCA_949673435.1. Lineage (NCBI taxonomy): Eukaryota > Viridiplantae > Streptophyta > Magnoliopsida > Malpighiales > Euphorbiaceae > Macaranga > Macaranga tanarius. Next base: position 5,801 of record CATIWO010089667.1, on the reverse strand, counting down.
TCATTTTAAATCATGTCCCTCCACGTGTCTTCTCTTTGTTTTTTGCCCCTTTTTTCACCTTCTGCTGAACCTCTCCGGTGATAGCAGCGCCTCCGGATCCCCGCACCTCAGCCGACTCGACGAGAATGCTGCCACCGATGACCTTGAAAACATCGGACTCGCCATTGACTTGCTCCGCCGTGACGATCCTCCGCCACCGCCGCCCGCCGGATATCTCTCCGATAATGGAAAAAATCCTCCTCCGCCGCTTCTCCGTCTAAAGAAAGGTGACTTCATCCCTCTATAATACCTAAACGAGAAAACCCTAGGTTTTGATAACGATCCGAACGGCGACGGACGTTTACTCCAGAAACCCCCTCTCCTATACCTCCACGGCGACGCTGTTGTCGGCTCCATTACTAACATCCTGTCCGACGCAGCTAAACTCCGTTCAAAACCAAACGAATACGACCGTTTCAACAAGAAATCACGGCCGTTAAATCTATCCTCAGAATGACTATAATTGTTATTATTGCAGTTTCTTCTCGGCGAAGCTTCTTCAATGCACGGAGTAATCTCCGATACTGTAGAACCTGCATTAGGCTGCGGAGCTGGAGCTGGAGCTGGAGCTGAAGGTGAAGGTGAAGTTTGAATTAGAGATTCTAGCATTAAACTACGCAGAATTGTATCATCCAAACTCGGCCGAATTCTTGCAGCCATAAGAGGCATAAACGGCGACGTTTCGGATAAAAATATTCTTGCACGACACAGAGGACAATTAGCATGAGAACGTAGCCAGATATCGATACAGTCCACATGAAACGAGTGAGAGCACACAGGGAGTGTACGGACGTAATCGTTTTCTTCGAATTCGAGCAGGCAAACAGCACAATCTTTATCTTTGCTGTGTTTATGGAATACACTTTTGGCCGTTGTAGTGTAGAGGAAGAGAGGTAGAGTTTTGATGATGGACTCGTCGAGTCCGTACGGAGAGTACACGTGGAATCCTTCTGGCGAGTCGAATAGAGGAGGAGGTGAGTCGAGGTCGTCTCCGTTTGATGAAGGTAAGTAACGGCGACGGTGGTGACGTCGTCTACGCCACCTTCGGTAACGGCGGAGGAGACGGATGAGGTAACGAGAGATTAAACGTGCGTATGTGATTATTAAGAAAGCTGTTGCTACTACTACTACCATGGCTATTAATGGTGGACTGAAGTCAACGGAGATTTTTGAGTTTTGCTGTGGCGGTGATGGTGATGATTGATTGGTGTAATTGGTATTAGGTGCTGTGACGGTAGCGGTAGTAGCGGCGGCGGTGGTGGTGGTTGGGGAATGAGATGGGGCCCACTGCGGGGACGGTGAAGGAGAAGGGGAAAGGGTGGTGAACGCCATATGGTGTGGTGGTGGTGTCTTTGGTTTTTGGTTTTGGGTTTTGACGGGTTTAATGGAAGTTTATGTTGTGGTTGACCGGTGATTTTTTTGTTTTGACAGTGGGGGCGGTCTTTGAATGACACGTCACCATTCATTGAATTTAAGGCGCGTATTGGGTTTTTATTTAATACACTCGATCCCACATGTAAGCAAGAATTAAAATCTCTATTTATAGATTGCCACGTTATATGATTTTCAAAATTGTTAGTTTTTCGACGTGGCATTAAAGTGGTGACCCACAATCACCGTTGTTTTTATTTTTTTCTTTCCAAAGGTTTATATTAAAAATAACAAAATACTCAATTATTACTACTTAGCGTTTTTATATTATTTGAATATGGATTATAAAATCTAATACAAATTTAAATATAAATTTATTTTCATTATAAAATATTTTTATATAAAAATTTAATTCTATACCGCTTAATTTTTTTTTTTTTTTTGGAAGTAAAAATTAAAATATAATTTAACATGAAAAATGGATGGGTTGACCATCCACTTCGAAGTGAGTACAAGGAAATTTGTAGGTAAAATGGCGTGGTGGAGTATGGCAATTGCGAAACGTCAAAAAAGTCAGAAAACTTATGTGCCACGTTGGCATAATTATGATCTCACACAATAGCTAATATGGAGGGATTATACTTATATTAAAAATGATTTTTTTAATGTAAATTGGTTTTATTGTATTTTCTTTTTGAAAAAAGTAATTTTTTTAGGGATAATAACAAATTTGATCCTATAAGTTATGACCAGTTTCTAACTAAGTCTTATAACATTAATTTTTTACAATTGAATCCTATAAGATTTTAAAAAATTCACCGTTAGTTCTAAAGTGTTATATTTAACGGAATTCGTACACCGTTAGTCCTCTACATGTGCATAAATCAAGCCATGTGTATGAGTTCCGTTAGATATAACACTTTAGAACTAACGGTGAATTTTTTAAAATCTTATAAGACTCAATTGTAAAAAATTAATATTATAGGACTTAGTTAGAAACCGGTCATAACTTATAAGACTAAATATATTATTATCCTTTTTCTTTATATCTGTTGATTAGCTTGTTTGCTTCAAGCTGGATTTAATGCGAGTTTGTCAGAGAGTTCTTAAAATTAATTGCTCAAACTAAATTCCAATTAAAATATAGATTTTTAAAGGGAGAAGGTGCAAATTGAATCTTGAACTTAAACTCAAAATTTGTATTGGATTTTAATATATTTTTTTTGTATCTCATTTGAATTTTAATCTCGTAAAATTATAAAATTTTTAAAAAAATTAATAAGTGTACAGAAAATATTTAATTATTTTAAATGGGTTGCGTTGATGGGTCTATACTCATTACAAAATTCTGGTGTAAACAATGTGTAAGGAATGTGAATGTGATTTTAGATTTAAAAAGGCACAGTGGTATAAAAAATTCAAAACGTTTCCAATTTTTTGCAAATTAATTATAAATTTTTAATTTTTATAATAATATCTCAATTTAGTAAATATTTAATAAATTTAACACAAATAATTTTTTGGTCAAAATAAAATATAGGATACTAACGTGACATCTGTAAAATGTTAAATTTATCCTTTATATTACAAAATCAATAAATGTCTATTGACATAAAAAAATTTAAATGTTTGCGACTTTGGCAGTATTATCCCATTTAATTTTTTTTAAAAAAAAAAAATATTTCAATTTAAAATTATTTGATCAAAATTAGATAAAAAGTGTTAATATGATAATTGAAAAATTAATTTTAAACGTGATAAAATTTAAATTTATGATCAACTATTATTTTAATCAATTTTTAAAAATTATATACATATGTGTATGTTGTAAAATAAGAAAAATTTTCTTGAATTTTAAAATCAGATATTTTTAACTGCTTTCATATAAATAAGTATGAAATAATTAAAATTTTAAATTAACTAGAGTCATAATTTTTATATTAAAAATATCTTTATTTTTTAAAATTATTATAAAAATCATTTGTGAATTTAAAAATTTCTTAAAGATAAATTATTTCTTTTATTGTGTTTGTATTTTTATTTAATTTTAAATAAATAATTATTAATTTGCATATTTTTGAAAATTTGAAAGTTGGGATAAAATTGTCAAAAAATTTAAATGTTTGGATTTTTATACCAATAGATCATTATAAATTTAGAAAAATAAAAAGGTTGAATTGGACATTTTATAAGATGCCACATCAACATTTTTAGTTAATTTTGACCAAAAAACTATTTGTGTTAAAATTACCAAACATTTGCTAAATTGTGACATTATTGTAAAAATTAAAATTTTGGGATTCGATTGTAAAAAGTTGCAAATGTTTGAATTTTTTTCACCAATAGGCTATTTAGAAATGCTAGAAATATTCATTTAAAATCATCTTTTATATTTATTTTGCTATTAGTCCATCTCATTAAATTTTTTATTAAAAAACTAATTAACTTTATTATAAATATTTAAAAATATATTTTTATTTACATGTATCAGTGGTAATCATTTTTATTAATAAGAAAAATTGATGAGATAATCTAATGGTAAAGTAAGTGTAAAAAAATTTGTTTAAAGTAAGTATTGTTAGCATTTTTCTTTTAAATTTATGTTATAAATTTTTTATATAAAAATAACAAAATTCTATTATATAGACTCACTTAACTATTAGATGTGCTTTCATTTATAACAGTGATACATAATTGTTCAGATAGCGAGGTATTTTTTTCAAAAAATACTATAAGTTTTTTTTTAAAAAAAAAAACTATAACAATTATATATGTTTTTCCAAGGCAAAAATGAATGAAAGCAAAAAAAAAAAAAGCCATTAATTGCTTCCATTGATTGTTAAATGATTTTTTTTTTTTTTATTTATTACAAGATTGTTAAATGATTTTTGTGTATTAGGTAAAGTGATCCATTTTTACTTTTCAGACAGAAAAAAGAAAAGATTCCATTTTTGCTAGAAAGTTAAAAAATTTCAGTTTGTAAAGAGAAAGATATTAATCAAGGCATGCCAGTGTGGCAGTGTCCTTCAAAAAAAAAAAACAAAAAAGGGCATGCTTCTTGTTAAAATAATAATAATAAAATCTTTGAAAAAAGTTTTTGCATATATTTTCTTTTAGTTTTGTGACAATGTCAATGGAATATCTAGTAAAGATTGAAGAATCAAGGCCTGCTAGTGATGGAAAACCATCAGCAGGACCTGTTTTTAGGTCCATATTAAGACTGACCGCGGGTCGTGGAGAACTAGAACTGTCCCAAAAAATTAAACCAAAAATATATGTTGACCGTTTGACTTTTTCCGAACCGAACTGTCCCGAAAATTTTTATTGGGGCGGGTCTGGAGATAATGAGTTCTCCGAACCGAGAACCGAACCGAACTACTCCGAACCGAATAACCGAAACCAGAACCGATAATTTACTATATATATTTATATATGCGTGTGTGTTGTGTGAGTATGTATATTTTAAAAATTTTACAAATAGTTATTATCTTAATTTTTTTATGATGTATTATAAATTATAATGTTGAATTGTTGATAATTAATTATTGATAAGTTGATGTATTATAAAATTTTACTATTATAATCATCTTATATTAAATGATATATTATAAAGTTGTAATATTATAATCATCTTATATCATAAATTTTTTTTATGATGTATTATAATGTTGTACTATTATAATCATCTTATATTATATGTTTAAATTAATTATAATCATCTTGTTTTATATGTTAAAATGTAAAATTATTAAAGTATAAATATTAAAATAAAATTTATAAGGAAGATAGTACTATTTATTAGATATAATATATTTAATATAATGCAACAATAAGATACATAGTTATTATTAATTTGTTAAATATTAATTTCAAATATATAAGATAAAAATTAAATTATATAATTTCAGTTAAAACTACGTAGTTTTAGCAAAAACTACATAGTTTTATAATAAAAATAAAAATAATAAAGAATAGTGTTGACACATGGTTTTAACCCGGCCCACGAGGCAAAAGCCTAATGATGAAAGCCTAAGAAAAATGGGTCCGACAGTGTAAGGTTAAAGAACCAGCCGTTTCTTTAGAAAGCCCAGCCCATAGCCTATCTCAATCTAATCCTAAATTAATAGCTAATTTGTGATAAATATTGGTGGATAAAGATAATTTAAAGGGAGTTGATTTAGAGTGAAACACTGATAGATGAGAATATCTATTTTTATAAAAAGCCAGAAATAGTTGAGAAAAGGGAGGTTCCTAGGGAGAGAAAAAAATCACGTAAAAAAAAAGGTAGAGAGAAAAAATCTTCTGGCAAAGAATTAGGAAAGGAAAAAGGAGAACGTAGATCCAAAGAGAAGGGACTTGGTCTTACACTGCGGGACTCACATCATTGCAGT
>CATIWO010089660.1:0-10836 GCA_949673435.1 Macaranga tanarius | reverse complement strand
GGGCTTTTTGCTTACAGCCATTTCCTACACCCTATCGAGCGTGTCACCAGAGTGATCTTTGAGCCAGTGGGCTAGTTATTTTGCTGAGGGTTAGGCCTGGACTTGTGCTGCTGTTGATATCTGTACCTTCACCACCATCTTGTACCGGACTGAGATCCGAGGTTCTTGTCTGAGGGTTAGATGTTAGGAAAAATGATGATGGACCTTCTATTATTTGTATTAGCATTTAGTACTTTGATTTTGATATTCTTTTGGGTGATGTATATATGTATTTATTATGTGGATGGATGGTTTGCACCACGGTGACTATGATGTATTTATAAACATGTTAAATCTTGGTATAATATGAGGTTATGATTATTGATGATGAATTGGTGTATTATTTGTAAATGGTTGTATATGATAATGGATGATGCCATGGCATAGAAATTCTAAGAAAAATATCAATTAAGGCTTTGATTAGTTTATAAGCTGAAGTATCAATGTAAGAATGAAAGCTTTTAATTTGTACAGGTTTCTATTTGTATCATTAATTATTTGTATATAACCTTTAAAGCTCATTAAGAGTAATAAGAATTTGATGACTGTGGTTACTGTAGATAATTGACTATTAATGGTTAATTAGAGAATGAGGTGTGACAAAAATTATAAGTAACAGATAAATGATTAGATTCACTAACCTTGATAATTCAGTATCTTCAAACCAAGATGATGTGAAAATTGAAAAAATAAATAATTAAGAATTTTTTTTCGGTGATTGTTGTTTTTTAATTTGCCGTGAGATTATTATTTCTAAACGTTAGTTTAATTAATGAAATAGGGTTTAAAAGAAAATAAGGATAATATTTAATTATTAAAAAAAATAGTGTAGCTGTTCATGAAAAGCTCCAATTTGGAGCTGATACGAACTGTTACTGATAGGTATCCTAACAGCTATCAGCTACTACTAAAAAAATGTTTACCAAACATGTTTTAGTAGCTGTTGGGAGTTGAACAGCTAACCGCTGCATCCCAACAACATGAAAGAAAACTATGGCAATAGATTCTTGCGATTTCTTTTGCATATATAGTCCTTTTCAGTTATTTAACTCTTTCAAGTTGCATAAAGCGTGCAAATCCTTGTACCTTTTGTTTAGAAAGTGGCATGTAGTGATCAAATTAATGTTCAAATTTAAAATTGATCTCTTTTTGACATTTTGGAGCAAGTAGTCCACTAATTTTTTTCACTTATAATCATATCCTTAGATGACTTCTTTAGCTGCCCATTCTATTGTGTACTATATCATCTATATATTATTTAAGTGATGTTTTGGAGTTATTCTACAGAATAATAATGAATTCTCTGTGTCAAACAAATATATGCTGCCTGAGTTTCTGATTTTTTATTCAATGCTAAATATGCAAGAAATGTCTAAAGGTAGTGTAGTGGCTCACATTTTTGTCAGCTTTGGATGTATTACACCCAATGGTTGAATGCTATCGAGTATCAAACCAACCTGAAGTTACAGTCTTTACTAGTAGAGGGAACAGTATGTATCTAGACTTCACTTACAGAATTAAACGAACTAGTTCCTGATGCATTTCTATTTATGCTTCTGTTTGAGGCTCTCTCCATCCGCATTCTCTTTGACCTGCTTTTCACATCCTTTTCCTTTTCCTTTTCGTCAGCAAATGAAAGAAATGTCTGAAGATGTGCAGATGGTGAGCGTTGTCGTAAAGATCCAAGTTCCTGGGGATAATGCTTGGAAAACTTCCTGACGATCTGTATTATATATAGAAAGAGGCAAAGAAAGCAAGCTAAGCCACACAATATAAAAAGACCCCCAAAACTTTTCAGATGAAGCCTGTCTACATCTTCTATTGCACCTTCTAATCTGCAAGCACTCCTCAGAAGCCATTTGTCGTGCATTCTCTGCAATTCTCCACCTTCTGATAGTTTCAGGATGGCAGTTGACATGTCAGCTGATAGTGGTGAATCTCTTGGAAAAGCCTGATGAGAATTGAGAAACATATAAGCAACTTTAGGAATCAGGATGCATAGTATAGAGTTTAGAATATGGATGATTTGTTATTTCAGAAAAGTTAATGTAGCATAAGTTAGATTGACATACAAATCCCCACCCATTTTTGCTGAATTCCTGACCAACAATGCTGAATTCACATCGAGATGAAAGGAAGAGTTCTACGTATGCTCTTTCATCGATTAATGCAGCAACACCACCTCTTTTAGGGCCATCTTTCAACGCTTTAGCACAGTCCTCTGGAGTCTTGAGAGCAACAAGTCTGGACTTATCTATTCGATATTCATTTACCATGTAATTTCCAGCAAATGAACCGTACTGATAGCCAATAGGGTCCTTGCTAGTTATCAAACTTTCGATCCCTTTAATCGGTGAAGAAAGCTGCTCCACTGTGAGTATTGATGTCAAACTTGCAGTGTAGCTTGAGGTCAGAATAAGAACTACAAATAACCAGATGATTAGCACCAGACGGCCAAGCGAGCTCCTGGTATTTTCTCCTGCATATATTTATCAGAACAAGACAACTCACAATCAGAATTCATGAGTTTGTTTTGGTTCCTTTGGCAACTAGTAACGAAGATTGCTAATCTAAACCATATCACTTACTATGGGCAAAAAACAAGGTAGAAAAGCTAAACCTGCAGAAAATATGCACAGGGCAAAGGTCTTAGCCATATATTGGAGACTAAAATGAAGAATTGCGCATTAAAAAATAGTTCCACTTCTTAATCACTTACCACAGAATAGTTACAACTTGTCTTCTAGGAGGGCCTCGAAAATCATCGTTGACCCTGTGCTCCAAAATCCAAACTACTACTCCCATTATAAGGAAGAAAACTGCTGTAACTGACCACATCATTGGAGTAAATGGTCTCAAGAATGCCCAAGCACTGGAGTTTAACTTCCTGATAGGAGCAACTATAACTAGCCCGGACTCGATATATGGCTGTGTGAAATCTACTATCCTTGTTCTCTCTGTGGTGATGGAAATGTCACCTACCACAGCATCAAACACCTACAATTAAGCCATAAAAATCCTCAGGAAACCATGTAAACAACTCAATAACAAAGTTCGAAGAGAACTGGTGCTCATATATATACTCACGCCTGCTGCCATCAATTCTAGAAGTTCAGTGCCATCTGGGTTATTATGACCATCTCCAAATGCTATGAATTCATACGGCACTGCAAAAGGCAATAAGTTCAAAGCAGCAGTAAACACATCAATACAGTAACCAGTAAACAAGTTGGTTCCTTCCATTGAGATGAATTCGCGATAAAAGAGTCGTCTTGGCACTCCAATTCTCAAATGCTTTCCATTGTTAGGGAAAACCCATCCGCGAGGCTTTGCTACTGTTTGTCCTGGCCATATTACATCATAGAGCTGTTGAGTTGATCTCGAATAATTAGGTGGCTTTGTATAAAGCTGCTCTGGAGGCTCTATAGATAAGCCGGTATAATTAGACCAATAACCAATCCTCCTAGGCCCTACGCCAATGACATTGATCACTTCATATGCAGGGTGAATGAGATTCCTGTCTAAAAACTTGATTGACCCTGTCAAACCAGTGACATTAACCTCTAAAATCCTCTGAAGCAATGAACTACCTCCATCGAATATTTTCAAGGCATCAACATGCAGGTTCCCTTTCTGTGATTCGGCTAGTCTGGGGTCATTTGAAAATGAAATGCTTCCCCCATGATTTAAAAATCCGTCAATCGCATAAGCAAGCAGCCAGACAGTATCATAAGCATACAAACCATAAGCATTTAGCCCAAAGGCGCCATCACCTGCCTTTCTGCTAGTCATTTTACTCCAACCTGAAACAAATTTTCGTTTCTGTTGTGAATCTGGCGTATACATTCGCAATGTAAGAACTCCTTGAATGTCATTAATTGCATCTAAAGATCTCGGAGAATAAGTGTCAAGAATGGTGGAAAGCCAATCAGTAACTATCCACACATAGCCAGTTCCCATCATCCCAAGATACTGAGCTACTTGAAGAACTTGTAAGCCCCAACTCGGATAAGCAAGAACAACAAGAATTCTAGACTCCATCAAAGCCACCTTTACTAGTACGTTTGTGATCTCATCCTGGTTTATGTTAGTGCTCAGAGCAGCTTTATAGGAGATTTTACAACGTTTCTCTGCTAGCTTGTCCTCTAATGCTTCAATCCCATTTCTTCCAAGATCATCATCAACATAAATTGCTATTACAGCCCTCCATCCGTAGTAGTATACCATTTCTGTAATTGCAGCCATCTGAAACGTATCGCTTTGTGTTGTCCTGACAAAGAATGGATTCTGAAGTGAAGATAGTGTTGGATCTGTTACTGAAAATGATAATAGAGGCACTTGAAGCTCATTGGCAACATGGGATATGAGATGAGTTGTGACAGAAAATTGAGGGCCAACTACAGCCACTACCTCATTCCCCAACAAGGTTAAAGCTGTTGTAAGCAGTGAAGTTGACAAGTCAGAAATCATACAACACAAGAAACTCAAAAATTTATTGATACAATTTCATTCCAATTATTAGGATTACCTTGGAGCATGCCTAAATATCCACTATAATTTGTATCCTGCATAATAAGATGCAGCTTTGTTGCTCCAAGAACAGATTGGTCCCTATTCACATCTTCAACTGCAGCTTCAATTGCAACTTTTGCAACCTTGCCAACGATGGAATCAAAAGATAAAAGAGCTCCAATTTTTACAACTTTTGGTCTTGTATTGTAATTGTTGCTAGCACCATTTGAAGAGAACCCACTACAGGAAACCACTAAAACCACAATCAAAACTCTATGCATGGCATATGGGCTAATCTCAGACCCCATTGTCTCAGTATTTAGAAGAGAAAAATAACAAACAGCTTCTTCAGTCCAAAACAAGAAATCAAGAATATGAAGCCAAGATTATTGATATGTTGTTGGCTAAGTGTCAAAACAAGAAATGGTAAAAACCACAAGCAGAGCAACAAATATCAGGGAACAAAAAAAAATGCAGGCCAACGAGCGCCCATCAATGGCAAAGATTGCAAAGTGACATACTCTTCCCAAGCTTTTGTTGCAACCATCTTATCGTGGTTCAATTATTGTGTCCTACGTATGGATCCCATTTTATATGTATCTTATGCATGGCCTTTAGTTAGCTTCTTGTTAGTTAGCTTCTTGTTAGTTGTCATTTTGTAAAATTTACAAAATAGAGCACATTTAAGTCAATAAAGATTATTACTTTTCTGTGAATACTATACATGATAAAATAATAATAATAATAAATAAATAAATAATGTAACCTTGCACATATTTGGAGTAGTTCAAGATTAATGGATCTGAAGAGGAAATTTTTTTAATATTTATTTCTTTATATATAAAACTTAAATCTTATTTTGAGTTGTTTTTTTTTGAAACCAAGCTAGCTAAAAAATATCTTCCAACATATTTGCCAATGCACAGTTAGATGATATAAAAAGTAGAGGTATATATTAAACCACTTAAAAGTGATTAAGATGAAAATGAGCATCAATTATTGTGTGCAATTTGTTAGATAAATTATTTTGTCATTAACTTACAAGAAGGCTGCTACCACAGGTGCTGCCGTGCTGGTGACTTCACACACACACACGCACGCACATACACACGTATGCACGCACGCATATATATATTTCAGAGTTCAGACTACAACACACACGTATATATTTCAGACCGCTAGAATTTTCACCACTTTGAGACTTTTTTTTAGTTAGATGGAGGACGAAAGATTAATTTCTAATCTCACCAATAGAATATTTACATTTTTTTCCTAGATGGCCACGGGCTAGTTTCGATTTAGAACCGAACCAGAACCGGTCAAGTCTGGAACCTGATTGAACCTTCTCGAAACCTTGGGAGGACCAGTTTAGGGTCAGTTTCTCTCCATATGGAACCGTGAACCTGCAGTTCCGATTCCAAACCGCCGGTTCAGGTTCCAAACCGGATATATACATATATATATACATCAATTAGTCAATTAGTCAATTGCTTAATTAGTTAATTAGTTTATATATATATATACATCAATTAGTCAATTAGTCAAAATTACTTAATTAGTTAACACACACATATATATATATATACATATAAACTTAATTCATGCATGCCTAAATTATACATATAATTTATTTTAATTAAAAAATATTTTTTTAATTTTTTAAAAAATCGAACCGAAACAGTGAACCGGAACCGACCGATTCTAAAACTGAAATTAGGCCGGTTCCAGTTTGGTTCCACCTAAGGTGAAACTGTGAACCGATGGTTCACGAACCGTGGCCACCCTTACCTTTTACCACTTAAATTAATCATACATGCATAATATTGGTTTATATAATAATATAACGAAAAAAACACAATTTAATATATAGACTTATTAGTTTCATATTATAAATTAATTAAAATTAAAATTAAAATAGATAATGATCGAAAATTAGTTTAATGATTATAAAATCAAAATTATTATTTTTTTTTTTTACAATTTCAACAACTTAGGCCTTGCTTTGTTGGTGATAATGAAATGCAATGTAATTAGTAAAGTAATAGAATTTAAAATGCAATGAAATAGAATATATTTATCATTCAATTACCATGCTTTGTTACATGAGCTTTAAAACAAATGTAATATAATGAGTATTACATTTTTATACTTAGTTATACTATTTTTATGTAATGTAATGTAATGAATTTTTTAAAAAATTTATAATTTATCTATTATTAATATAATATAATATAATAATATCAATACCTAATATTAAAAAAATAAATTTAAATTATTAAATAATTTTTCAATAAAAATAATTAAAATTTATTCAAATAATTTTTAATTTTTAATCATTATAAAAATAATTATAATGATTAATAATAGATCAGGATGAATAACTTTTGCTCAATTTGGAAACTAAAGTAGTTGTAATTGTTGCTCTTGTGATTCTTCAAACATTACATGTGAGAGCTACATGTAAGAACTGTTGGTTTTGATCAGGGTTAAGTGTTCAAGGAATTTGGGCCTCATGGAACATATTGAAGAAATTGACTCTAACTTCTTGAAGGATTTCCATGAAACTTTCAGCAAATGGAATGGAGAGATGTGTTGAAGAGTGCATGCAGTTTATATGAGTGATACTACGAATTTTATAATTACAGTGTAGTTATTTAGCTAGAAGCTGCTCAAATTTTGTACTTTGACTGTTATCCTTAAGCGTCCAGTGCTTCAATGTGGTGGTTTAGGGATAGCAGAAGATTTAATATAAATTGTTTATCAACGTGAAATATTTTTGACAGAAGTATTTTCTGTTGATGTTATGTCATAAACCGAACCTAAATTATCGAGATGTCCGGAACATATTATTTTACTGATACTGTGTTAAAATAATGGTGAGGACATATAATGAGAGGATGGGAAAAAATAAAAAGAAAATAAAAAATAAAAAGGATAAAAAGAGATAAAAGAGAGATAAAAAAAATAGGAAAAGAGAAAAAATAGTATAAGAAAAAATAAGAGAAAAAAAAAAAAGAGGAACATAAAAAATAAAAAAATAAATTAAAATAAAGAATGGGATATGTATGAAAATAAAATAGGACATGAGACATATATGAAAATAAAATTGGGCATAAAAATAATAAATAAAAAGTTAAGATTTTCAAATAAATAAAATTAAAAAGTGGAGCATTTTTGGTAATTTTTCTAAAATGTATTGTAATGAGGAATACACAGATTTTTTTGGGATTGCCAAATACAGCTTTGAAAGTAATGGGGATTCCCTTTGTAATCTTCATTACGATGTAATAAAAAAAAATTTCTCTACTAAGTATGGTAATGAATCATGGAATGTAATGGGCATTCCATTACAATGCATATTACTTCCAACCAAACAAGACCTTAATATAATTAATTTCAATGGTATATAATCCCACTCACTCACGTGTGGCCGGGTGGCCACATTGAATGAAATTAATACTATATCTTTTTAGGAGCCTTCTGTAATACTATTAGGTCTTACTTGGTGGGAGGTAATGGGCCTTGTAATGGAATGTCTATTACATTCCATAGTTCATTACCATACTTGGTAAAAGAATTTTTTTTTTTTGTTACAGCGTAATGGACATTACAGAGGGAATCCCTATTACTTTTAAAGTTATATTTGGCAATCCATAAAAAATCTGTGTATTCCCCGTTACAATACATTCTTTATTTTAATTTTTTTTTAATTTTTTTTTATTATTTTATTTTTTTACTATTCATCTTTTTTTTCTTTTTCTATTTTTTAATTTTATTTTTTCTTTATTTGTTCATTTCTCTTTTTTTTTCTCTTTTTTTTTTCTCATCTCTTTTTTTTTTCTCTTTTTCATGTGACCATTGTAATGTAAACATTTTTTTTTTAAGATTATCATTGATAAAATTTTTTAAAAAAATTCATTACATTATATTATATTACATGAAAATAGTATAACCAAGCATAAGAATGTAATACTCGTTACATTACATTTGTTTTAAAGCTCATGTAACCAAGCATGGTAATGGAATAATAAATACATTTCATTCTATTATATTTTCAATTTCATTACTTTACTCATTACATTCCATTCCATTACCACCAACTAAGCAATGTCTTAAATTATTATGTTGGAGGTAATGAGCATTGTAATGGAATGTCCATTACATTCCATAGTTCATTACCATACTTGGTAGATGAATTTTCTTTTGTTCCAGCATAATGGACATTACAGAAGAAATCTTTATTACTTTCAAAGTTGTATTTGACATTCCATAAAAAATCTGTATATTTCTCATTACAATACATTCTTTATTTTAATTTTATTTTAACTTATTTTTTATTATTTTTTTACTGTTTATCTTTTTTTTCTTTTTTTTCTCTTATTTTTTATACTCTTTTTTTCTTTTTCTATTTTTTAATTTTATTTTTCCTTTATTTATTCATCTCACTTTTATCTTTTTTTATTTTTTATTTTCTCTTTATTTTTTCCCATCTCTCTTATTTTATTTTATTTTCTCTTTTTCATGTGACCATTGTAATAACATTTTTTTTTTTAAGATTATCATTGATAAAAAAATTTATTACATTACATTACATGAAAATAGATAGTATAACCAAACATAAGATTGTAATACTCATTACATTATATTTGTTTTAAAGCTCATGTAACCAAGCATGGTAATGGAATGATAAATACATTGCATTCAATTGCATTCTCAATTCCCTTACTTTATTCATTACATTTTATTCAATTACCACCAACCAAATAAGACTTTAAGGCATAGATACCTTTAGTTTTTTAACCATTGGATTAAATTATAAAAATATAAACTATTGGATTGAAATAATAAAAACAACCTACAACCTGGAAAAAACATTACCTCCACAACGGAGAATAACTTTTATAAAGAGATTTTTTTTTTTTACTCACATGCCTCAAATCCTTTCTTTTTAATGAAGTATTTCTCTGCTTATTCTTGATCCCTCCAAAACTTGTCTAGTGCAAGCTATTCTGATCCTTTTTAAGAAATCAACATTTCTCTTCTCGTCCTCCTTCTTATCAATTTATTTCTTTCTTGTCTCTCTTCTTTTCTTTTTAGATACTTTTCTTCCTTTTTGAGTGCCAATTATTGCTACCTTTCTCACATTATATGAATTGAAAAAAAAAAGTGGTTTATTAGTTTTTCATGGCTGATTGTAGCAACAACACTAATTCCCAAGTCCTTCACTTTCAGTATCAATCACTACCTCCAGGCAGTCCCTTTTCTACTTTATTCTCTTTTCTCATTTTGTTTGATCATTTCACTTAACAATGCTCATTAATCGATTGCTTATCATTGTGTGTATGTGCTCATTTTAGTTTATATTTTTGAAACTATCTTTAGTGTATTTTTCTTTTTGAAATTCTTTGTTGAATTCATGTTTATTATCACAATTACTTGGATTTTGGGTTAAAGTTTGAAGCTTTATGGTTTTAAAATCATACCCATCAACATATTTTCAAAATTACTTCAAATGTCAGGTTTAATTGAAAAAAATAATAATTGAGTTTGCTACTTAATGAGAATTTAATTTGTTAGTCTTCAATTTCACGGAGAAAAAATAGTTATTAACATTCATTCAATCAATCTGCAGTTTCTCTTTCCATATTATGAATAAAAATGGCAAAAAAAAAAAAACTCAAACAGGACATAAAAAGCCAAGTGAAGCGTATATTTATCATTATACAGTTCATTACACCAATCCAAATCATCACTTATATTTATAACATTATTCTTTTCAAAAATATTATCCCACTGAGGCATCATCTGTATAAAAACAATAATTACCTTAAAATATGATATTAGATTGACCAAAATATGATATATGCATAGTCACCATATTCTCAAGTAAAAAGATACTACAGAAAATACATTCACTACCTTCATTTAGTGATTCACCACAAAATATTACATATAATGAATCTCTTGAAAATTTCCATTGTGGTTGACAACAAAATAATATATGGTTAACTACAAAATGATATATGGTTAGCTACAAAATGATACATGTTAACTGTCACATCCTTAACCTCAAATTCACCATTATCAACAGTAATTTATCTTCTATACATAATTAATGAGCTTTTTTAAGGTTATATTCTATCCACATCCATTTTATATAAATGTGTACCAATAAAAACTTTTCTTATGAATATCACATTCTTTGCTTACATCACTAGACATCATCAATCATCATTATGAATCATGCATCCCACATTATATAATGCTAAAATCCATAAGTACACT
>CATIWO010089640.1:0-12363 GCA_949673435.1 Macaranga tanarius | reverse complement strand
CTCTTCTGCCAAAAACCAACCACTCCACTTACTTCTTTCCCCTTTGATCCCTAAACTTTTCTTTCTTTCTTTCTCAATTCATTCATTTCCATTGTTACACTTTAGTCCTTTCTTTTCTTTACAATTTCATCCTTCACTAACTATTTAAAATACTAAACTTCATTCCTCACAAATAACATCAACCTAAATGATAACATAATACATCTCCGCATAATACCAATTGACTCCAAATCATTTATTCAAACAATTGATAATTAACTCAAATCACCAAATTTAATTAACTGAAATAATAACATTCTTAATTGTTATTAATGAACAGTAATCCGGTTCTAGGACACAGATGTTACATGCTTGGTCAGCAATGAGAGATGACAGTGCCGCGGACCACGATAGAAAAAGAGGATGGATAAGACAAAGATTTTCTTTTTAGAAATATCTAAGGAAATGAGATGTGATAATTTGTTACGAATTATTGTATCAATTTGGAGTTGTATATATAGACATGTAAATCTTTGAATAGTATTAAAGTTTAGTATTTAAGTATTGTAATATTGATGACCAGAGATTTTCTTATTTTCATTAAGTCCTTAATTATGTCTATTAATGGAGTAAATAGTAGTGAGGGCGTGACATAAAAAATATTTTTTTAAAATTAAAAATAGAAAAAATAATCAATTATATCCTAAACTTTAGGCCAATTATCAATTAAATTCTACTTTAAAAGTTATTTCAATTTGTTCCTTCAAATTTATAAATTGTATCGATTCTAGTTAATTTTATTAGAAGGATCTGATTGTATATTCAAAAAGAGAAAATAATTAATTCTAACATGAACTTTGGTCTAGTCTAACTATCAATTAAATCATATTTTGAAAGTCATTTCAATTTTCTCATTCAACTTTATGAATTGTGTCAATTCTATTTAATTTTATTTGAAGAATCTAATTGTACTTTTAAAAATTATTTTTAAATCCCCATAAAATGAATTTGATACTTATTAATTTTTTTATCCTCTTTTTGTTGCAAGAAAAAATAAAATATAAAACTAATTTTTCAATTCTAATTTTACAACTCTCAATAAAAATCTAAAAATTAATTTATAAATTTTTTATTTTTTCATTGAAAAAAACTTATATTCTAAATACTTTAAAATTCACTTATGAACTTTCAACTATATTATTTTAAAAAAAAATCTAATAGGGACCAAACAAAAAAGTATAAAATGAAAAACAAAAAGAGAAATACTAAAAATATTAGTAAAAGTATATTTTTTTTTTATTTTTTCATAAAATATAAAAAATTAAAATTTAAAATTTTACTACTATTTATAGTGACAATTAAAAGTGTTTATATACTTTATATTTTTTTATTTTTCTTTTTATTAATATTAGAATACATAATAAATTTATTCACAAGTTATAACTTTTTTTTTGTTATTATTTTATTTGATATATAAAAGTTAAAATTTCATGTAAAAATTAAATTAATTTTTAAATGTATTTTAAAAGTGGTAAAATTAAGAATTGAGAATATTTTTAAAAATTTTATTTTTTCTTAAAAAGAAAAAAATTTGAACAATGTCAAATTTATTCGGTTGTCTCAAAGTAATTTTTAAATATACAATTAGCTCCTTCAAATAAAATTAGATACAATTGACATAATTCGTAAAGTTGAAAGAGAAAATAGAAATGATTTTTAAAATAAAATTCAATTGATATTTGGCTTCAAGTTAAAGATAAAATTGAACATTTTTCCTTAAAAATAAAGTAATGGTTTGGGATCGTATTTTAGAATTATAAATTAGAGATGGTCTAAGTTAAAAAAAAAAATTAAGTTGAATTATAAATTTTATATTTTATACTCTAGTGGAAGTTGAAATTGAGACACTACGAAAACAAATTAACTTATAAAATCATATATCCGTTTGTTTTAAGGAAAATATTTTATCTCTGAAAAATATTTTTTAGAAAAAATATTTTCTAGAAAAATATAATATTTTTTGATATTTGGTTACAATACTAGAAAAATAGTTGAAAAATATTTTTATTATTTGATTTGTAGTAATTTTTTTTTCTAAATTATACAATATTATATAGAAATGGTAATATTATATTTAATTTTTTTCTCTTTCTATATTTGATAGACATTCAAGTCTTGGAAAATAACTTTCCGTTCTTAAGTTATTTTCTCATATTTTTAAATTATTTTCCTTTGACTAGTAACTTATTTTCATTTGACTTAATTTTTTTTTTTAACCCAAACATTAGAAAATAAGGGAAAATATTTTCAAGAAAAATATTTTCCGCAAACAAACAGAGCCTTAGTGTCAAATAAAATATTTGTTTCTATAGCATTAATTTTGAGTCTAAATTCAAAACTGTTACTATATATAATAGTATTTGTCACTATTTAATAAGCAAATACTGAAAAATTATAATTTTTAAATAAATTTTAGTTTTTATGGACAAATATATTTCATCTGTCGAGAAAATTGCACAGACCGTCCATAACTTTTGACTCGTAGCCCACCACCGTCCCAAACATTTAATTCGTAACTAAAAAATCTCTAAATTATTATTGAATTACAACTAAAATCTTTCCAGCCATTTTTTTACCTAATCACTCACAGGAGCGCTGACATATGCACACTGAAGTGCCACATCAGCAACCTTCATGCTGACCTGTGACCCTGGTGATTTGTGTAAGGGAAACGAGAGGTATCGACAGAGATTGTCACCGGAGGTAAGCCCTTTGTGTTCTTGGTTTCTCAAGGGCTTATCAAGCCACACAATGCCACAAATTTGATCTTGTTTATACCAAATCTTGATGTAGTTCTTCCTCTGTTCCTATAGCTTAGCTGATGCAGTGATGCCGAATACCACATGGCTTATCTCTGTCATTTGAACACGACTTTCTCCTTCTTCTTCTTTTTCTTGATTCTCTCAGCGGTGAAAGGCTAAGGCTTTGTGATCTTTAGTCAAGACAGAATCATTAGAAATTAAAGAAAGATGATGAGGGTTGGTGGAGGAGAAAGGCTCGTGATCACAAGCACGGGAATTTGCTACAAGCTTGAGAGTGTAAACAATACAAGTGAGTGACGCAAAGAGGATCAGCCATAGCATGAGCTTAGGTAAGAATTTAGTTTGTGACCCAGTTACAAAAATGTGGTTTCCAGAAGAACTTCTCACCTGATCCCAAATGTTTTTGTCTAAATCTTTCTGGGTCACTTTCATTTTCTTTAAAATTAAAATAAAAGAAAAAAAAAGTTAAATTTTTGAGAATGTAAATGGTCTAATACTAAATTTGGAAGCTACCCAACACATCAATTACAGAGCAAATTGGAAGAAGCATGAATATAATATTGAATGGCCCAGAAAGAGAAAAAGAAAGAAAGCGAGGGAAAGTGAAGAAAAATAATGGTGGGAGAGTGGGGTGAGTTTCTATTTTGTTTACCTCCTGCTACTGCTGTAGGTGTAGTTGCTGCTGTTGTTGGTAGTTTTGTTGATGATGATGATGATGGGCTTGAAAATTGGCAGGCGTTCGCTTTCCAAGATGATGATGCAGGTGTAGTTACTGCGGTAGTTCATTGCTGAGCGATCTACGATGGTAGGTTAAGAGGGAGAGGACAGCGGTGACTAAAGGAGAGGGGTGTTGATGATCGGACGATGGAGGTGAACCAGTGGGGAAGGAGGAGAGAGATGCTGGCGTGTCATGTTATTATGTCTACGTCAGCGACACGTCAGCATGAAAGTTGCTGATGTGGCACTTCAGCGTGCCTATGTCAGCGCTCCGGTGAGTGATTAGGAAAAAAAAAAAGGCCGGAAGGACTTTAGTTGTAATTCAATAATAATTTAGGGAGTTTTTAGTTACGAATTAAATGTTTGGGACGGTGGTGGGCTATGGTCAAAAGTCAGGGACGGTTTGTGCAATTAACCCTTCATATGTCACTACAACATTTTTTTGAGTCTAAATTTAAAAATATCACTATATATAATAGTATTTATCACTATTTAATAAGAAAATACTCAAAAATTATAATTTTTAAATAAAATTTAATTATAATTTTTAGCGACTAATATATCTCACTTATTACTGAAAATATGTCACTATAACATTAATTAAAATATTAAATACAAAAAATTCAAAAATTTAAATTTATTTTTTAGATTAATCCTTATCTTTTGTATATACTTAAAAAAAAATTAAAATTTTATCTTGTTCATCTATAAAATGACCAGTTTTTTTATTTGATTGGTTTTTCCCCTGTGAGCATGCCATGGCCTATATTGCATGCTTGTTTGTTTGAACTTCTATAAATTTTTACATTTCTATGACCCTTTGTGATTTCAAATTGTACTTTTTTTTTTTATTACTCTGCATTTCGCCTGCAAATTTCTAGTATCATAGGCCTTAGAGGTTGTCAATTTATTAAGTTATTCAACATTTATTTTGTGCACCTTTGTGTTGATTTTATTCCGCAGTGTCACTTTAGTGAAATCCACTAACATTTGATGTTAGTTTTTTTAAAAAATATTATATACATAAATATATAAACATTGAATACATCATGCAAATTTTTTTTAATTATAGTTACTGTTTATGAGTAAAAAAAAAGTAAAACATAATATAATCATTTGATAATTAATTAGTAATAAATAATTCTTACAAAAATAAAAAGTGTGGAATAATTATTTATTTTAAAGATATTATTATTTGTTATGTATATATTTAAAGTTAAAAATTAAAAAAAATTATCATATAAAATTAATACAAATAATTTAATTTGTTACAATTGATGCTTTTAGTGACAATTATTATAATTTTTAAAGGTAAATATATGTCAGAATTGATACCTTTAATAACAATTATTATAGTTTCCAAAGGTAAATATAGTGGCAACTAATTTATCATCATAAGTTATTTTTGAAAACAATTACATTTGTCACTAAATATTATATTAGTGACTAATATTTATTTGTCTCAATTTATATCACTAATTAACTATCGGAACAGTAACATTTTGGTATATTATTTATTTTTCTGTAAAAATTTTAGAGACTAATAAATAACTTGTTAAGGCAAATAAAAATATTTTTATATATTATTTTTAGTGTAATGAGAGTATTTTAATTGGACTTGATGAACTCAATTACACCCATCTTAAAAATGAAGAAGTGGAAGGAGGTTTCTCAGGGAAGTTTCTTAGTGCCCACCATTATCATGTGTTCCATTGAGCTGAATTAAAAATGTTAAAACAAGCAGATCGGTCCTTTTCTTCTTACAAATACTTGTTTGGCTACAAGTTTACGGCTAAAAAGAACATTTGACCTCAAAAAAAAATCCCAAATCCACCATTGGTTAGTTGGCAAGTATGGATCAAACTCGCACACATTACTAGATTTTCTTTCTTTAAACAGTTGCCAAGTGTATGTGGGGCCAAAACTAGAGTAGTTGGACTTCTTTTTATTGTGACGACTGAAAATGACAGACCAATGAATGGCGTACTCTAAACTGGTAATATACAGCTATGAGTGACGGACTTGGTGAGAATAGCGTCATAGAAAAGCTAAAACATTTTTTTTGGTCATTTGGTTTGCTTGTTTAGGTTGGTTTATATAGCCATCATCAGCGCATAATTGAGTCACATCTTTACCAGGTGTCGTAATTGGGTTTTTAAATGGTTTTAAGATCACTGTTGAAATCACTTATGTGACAACCAGCTAAACCATTACCTCCAGTGGGACCCGGTGATGTTGCCATGT
Source organism: Macaranga tanarius (assembly GCA_949673435.1). Taxonomy (NCBI): domain Eukaryota; kingdom Viridiplantae; phylum Streptophyta; class Magnoliopsida; order Malpighiales; family Euphorbiaceae; genus Macaranga; species Macaranga tanarius. Next base: position 6,601 of record CATIWO010089640.1, on the reverse strand, counting down.
CAGCTTGTATTTTCTTGTCACGATGACTTCTCAAGAGACTTGGGATGTACACTTGGCAACAAGAAAATTGAAGTGTGGATATAAAGCTTTTCTTGTCGTTCAATATATGCAGCTTTTCTTTAAATAAAGCTTGTCTTTTTTAGTGCATGAATTTACGGCTAAAGTAGCAATTCACCCCTCAACTATCATTGAATGTGCAATTAACCCCAAAATTAACTTTTTGGACTATTTAACCCAAACAAATCTCAATTTGGGCAATTCACCCAAATTTCAAGAGATTGAATGCCACATCCCTATTAAAGCAAGTGAAATCTATTAAATAATAATAATAAATATTTTTTTTCTTTTTTTTTTCCTCTAACCTCTTGTTTTTGGTCCAATTTTGTCTCTATCCCAACATCACTCCAGCACTAAAAACAAATACCACCGCTGCCTTAACATCACTGCCATCATCGTCCCAACACCACCATCATCGTCAATAACCCATTGCCACCCAAATTAACACCACAATCATCGCCTCAACACCATCAACAGTCATATTATTACCCAAATTAACACCATCACCCAACACCACGACACCACCACCAAAATTAACATAACTACTACCAAAATTAACAATAAAAATACTAAAAAATAATAAGATCCAACAATAATAGTTTATAAGTCAATAACAGTATCAACAACCAGTAACTAAAAATTACCCATATAAATCAATAACAGTGTCAACAACCGAAAAATAAAAATTAACAAATTAATAATTGCATTACCATCATTATTCAACAATTACATCTGCTAATAATCTAATCACCACTGACCCATTAACAATGAGTACTTTATTAAGAAGAAGAATAAGAACTACTGCAATCTAATCACCCGATTGCCTTCTCTCAAAGACATATCACACAATAAGGTGTTGTCGAATATGATGGATGGAAAAAAAGAGGTGAATTTGAAGAGACCCAGTAAATGAAAAAGAGAATAAATTAAAAAGGGAAAAAGGTAGCCTCGGTAGAGGTATTTTACGGGCAGTGCTGGTGGATATAAATCTTAATTTTGAATGAGAAAAAGTAAATGAATAAGAAAAAAAAAGCAGCAGTAACATTACCAGTGGAGGCCGAAGTGGTGGGGTGAGTGGAGGCCATAATGGTAGAGGTAGGTAGAGACCGTGCTTGTGAAAGTAGGTGGAGAACGGTGTTGATGGTTATGGTTAGGGGAGCGCGACTTTTACTTTTTTTTTTTTTTAGAAATGAGTGATACCGTTTTAAGGATGAAAAGAAAAGAAAAGTAGGTACTATTTTGAGGTGCATTTTATGGTTACTTTATTTTTTATAAAGTAAAATATATTTTGTTAATCATCACCATTGGATGATAAAATACACTCTCATCCTATGGTGATAAAGATAAAGTTAATCAAAAGTAACTATAAAACCAAGTAACCATAAAATTTTCCTTATTTTTATTATCTAAAAATATTTATTTTGTAAATAAAAAAAATATTTTTTTTAATGTAGGAGAGTGTAGTTCACTCTGAAAATTTAGGGTAAATTACCTAAATTGAGATTTGTTTGGGTTAAATAGTCCAAAAAGTTAATTTTGGGGCTAACTGCACCTTCAATGATAGTTGAGGGGGTGAATTGCTACTTTAGCCTGAGCAATGGTATCCATAAAAGCTCCTCCGATATAGATACACCAAATTCGTCTTCTTTAAACTCATTGCTTGTCACCTAACTTTTTAAACTAGAGAGTTCATTTAAGATTGTGTTTTCGACCATAAACACTAACCTTGGGAATAGTGAAGAGCTTACACCGAATACATCTCCTAAAAAGCATAAAGAGTACCCTGAGAGTTGTTAGAAAAAAGCATCAATATGTTCTACTTGTCACACTCTTATAAATACAAATATACAATATTTGTATATTTGTATTTTAATGGTTTTTCCACCATTTTTGGTGGTTGTTCTTGGTTTGTTGTATGTCTGGGTACAGTTCATGATTTTTAAGTTTGATAATGTTGTTAGTTATGGAGTTTTAGTAGGTTATTATCAATATCTTTATGTACTAAACTCTGTAACTTTCTCCTTTTAGCAATGATATATTATCATTCTGTTAAAAAAAAATATACAATATTTGTTCATATTTATAAATATACACACCAATTTACACTTTTATCTTTATGCCCTTAGGTTTGTTAATTGTATTATGGCTCGTTCATCTTCATCATTTTACATGCTTTTCTTTGTAATTGTCTGCCTAATGCCAAGTCTCTCTATTTTTTTCTTTGGTCTTTCTTCTCTCTTTGCCCTAGATCCCCTCTTCTCCTTGTGAAAAAATGCAGCCGCCAGCACCTAAGTGATTGGTGCCAACTGCAGCAACTGTTTTTTTTAGTTTCTTTTTTTTTCCTACTTATTTATTTAACAATTTAGAAATTATCAAGCTACCTTCATGGTTATCAACTACTTCTTGGTGGGTTTATGAAGCTACTCTTTTATGGTCTATTATACAACAACTATCTTTTTAATTCTCTAATCTTTCTTCATAAAAGCAACCTCATATGAAAAAAAATGTATAGCAACCTCACATGAAGAAGAAGAGGAAGAGGTATTGTAACACCTGTATTTTGGGAAGCACTGTTCATACAGTATATTTTTGTAACATATCAAGCCCATTGATGAATGATGTGTAAGTTGAGTATGTGCATGTGATGGGAAAGGACCTAAGTATAAGTCAAGTTGGACTTATTTGGCTAAACAGAAAGTTGAGGATTTATTTAGTAATTATTCTAGTTCAATAAGGGTGTGTAGAGATTGGTATTGATATTTGTGTATTATTTTATTAAGTAATGTTGTAGAGTATTGTTGATAATTATCTATGGCTTTATTATTTTATTTTTGGTTGATTAAGCTTTTAATCAATGGACATAAGATGGGGCATTTGGCTATGTTTGATTGGCTAGAGTGTATATGTGAGTGTATTTGTGTTTTGGGTGTTTGTTTGTTTGGAGAAGAATTTGGTGGTAGAGAGGAAGAGGGGAAATGAGAGGCTTTGTTAGATTTGATAATTTTCTATATATCTAGCATCATCTTTGAGGAGCTGAAGAAGATCAATTGACCAATTGGGTATCATCTTGGTAAGCTTGTATTTATTTTGTGATTATTTAAGGTTAGGTTTTGATGTTGATTTTCGGATCTGTTTTCCTCTGTGCACCAGTCACCTTGTTTTAGTCATAACTTGAGTTTTAGACCTCAGAATTGAGCAAGATTTAGTGTTCTGGAAATCTTAGAGAGTCTACTAAAACTTTTATGTTTTGAAGAAAATTAAATTCTGCCGTTTAGGATATGAGAAATAGCTGAACATTTTTGTACTCACAGTAATGCTCTGTTTTGAACAATTGGATTATAAAATCCATAATTAATTTTCAACATGTGAAAATTATATGATTTCAGTTGGAAATGAAAGTAGACTCATAGTTGTTGTGTCTGTATAAATTTGGTGATTTTATGAGGAGTCTACAATTTATGGTGAAATTTTAAACTTAGGGTATTGAATCTGCCTATAGCAGAGGACTCAGACACGCCCATATACACGGCCGTGTATAAGCTGAAAATTTCAGCCTCAGTATTTTTGACATAACTGGAGTTATAGAACTCCAAATTGAGCAAGGTCAAATGATTTGGAAACTTTATAGTGTCCTTTACAACTTTTGTGTTTTTTACTAGAGGTTATATTATCGTTAAGATTGTTTAATTTGGCCCAACATTTTCTTGCTCGACCTATCACTTATTTTCTCTGTTTTACCCGAGTTGCATAAAAAGTCCATAATTAATTCCACACACCTCCAAATCAAGTAATTCTAGTTGGAATTTGAATTAGACTCATAGGTCTAACTTCAATAATATTTTCAGAATTTTTGAATGTGTGTGTGAATTATTTGAATGGGTTGAATCTTGAGTATAGAGTTGTCCTAATAGCATTTTTTTGAGTTAAGTGCAAATAGCATATTTGCCTTGTGAATTGATGTATGTATTGTATGTAGGCTTTAATAAGAATGTTGGAGATCCTAATCACTAGGGGAGCTTGGTTTTGAAGGAGTTGAAGGCTTGAGGTAAGTAATTGTTAATTCAATACTTACATATAGAAATTCTCATGAAACTATAATTAATAAATTATATTGAGTATGATTGCCACTTTAATGGCAAAATCGATGAGCATGATGAATATATTTATATATAAATATGTTATTGTAAGAATGCATAAAGAATATATATATATATAGAAATATTGATATGTGTGTGGTATATGAGTGGTTTATTATTGGTATACTTTCGGTATACTATTGATTTATAATTTATTATGAATATGAAAATATGATGATATAATAGTATACGTGCGAATTGATATATTGAATTATGAAAGCCACTTGAGATGGCATGATTTAAATATGAAAAACCACTTGATGTGGTATAGTGTGAAAATGAAGTATATGCATGTGTAAATGAATAAGTTTGATAGTTAAATGTTGAGATACGAAAACCACTTGAGGTGGTGTAAATGTGGTATAATGCTATGAATGTATTATGAAGATATTGAACACTATGCATATTGCATTAAGTGAGAGAGAAATGTGGGTGGAGAATAAGCTCCACGATCTGAGCTCAGATGTGGCTATTTTATTATGCGCATATAAAAGTTGGGAGATTGAAAAGCATCTCGATAAAAGTTGGGAGATTGAAAAACATCTCGATCTGAGATCAGATGTGGCCATTCTATTATGCGCATATAAAAAGTTAGGAGATTGAAAAACATCTCGATAAAAGTTGGGAGATTAAAAAACATCTCGAGAATGGGCCACGGAATGATGAAAAAGAAAAGAAAAGCAAAGTGAGAAACATAATCATCCATTCATGCATCATGGTTGTTTATATTATGTTAAATGTAAATTTGATGTATGATTGGGTGTAATTTTGATGCTAGCCATTGCATACTTGATATTCAGGATATTGGTGTTATGAATTGAATGTTGAATTGCTTGATTAAGTGCAGAAATATGTTACAGATGAGCAACACAGGCAGAGACACGGGCGTGTCTCCAATTGTGTGGCAAACACGGCTTATTTAGTTTTAAGACATGGCCGTGTATACTGGTATAAAAATTGGCCGTAGCGAACATGGGGATATACACGGGTGTGTCCCGTGACCGTGTTCATATGTATAGATTAAATTGTTTTTGCTGCTATATATATACGGGTATAGACACGGGCATATCTAAGACCGTGTATTTATACACGGGTGTGTCTCAATAAAAGTTAATTATACATGGGCGTGTATAAATGTGTATACTGTGTAATTTATGAGGAACACGGGTTGGAACACGGCCGTGTAGACCAATTTAAACTATTTTAATTTACTTCTCTTAATTAGTTCTTGAGAAGTATTATATGTAATCTTGTTTTAATAATTGCTTATTGAGTTGCAAGCTTATTCCTTTGTAATTGTGGCTTTCAGGCTTTGATTGATTAGGAAGCTTGAAGTGCATCTTTTTGTGAGCTTTAGCGGGTCAAAGGCAGGCTTGGTGTCAATATCTCCATTCTCATGAACATCATCATCCTTTTATCCAAACATTTTATTTTTAAGCAATGTATTTATTTTGGTAAAACTTATATATGTTTACTAAAGTACACTATGTATTAAACATGAGTTTTCAATAATAATGTAGGTCTCTTATTTGAGAAAAAAAAAATTTCATATGCCACGTGTTTATGAGATAAGTATGGACACTTGTGTGTAGTACCTGGAGGGTGCTACAGATATGTTATTCAAAAACTGTCTTGGGGACAGCGCTTGGTTGTGCATATAGCCTTGGGGGCGTGCAACCGGATGGTTTAGCTCTGCGCATATGTATGACCAGAATTATGATAGCAAGTATATGTGCACATGGGACGCTAGGTCATCAATGCCGCCCATTGTGTTAGCTCAATCTTTGGTTACATATTAAGGAGTGTATGGAATAGTATTTTTTGTGAATATAATGTTTTAGTCTTAATTCAGCTTGTAAAGAGGTTGATTAGCTAAAGCATTATATTGTTTTGTAATCGCATTTTTATGAATATAATGTTTTAGTCTTAACCCGACTTGTAAGGAAGCGGCATAGCTAAAGCATTATATTAAATCAGTTTATATAAATTCTATATTTTGAATGATAATGTTTCAGTCTTAAATCAGCTTGTAAGAAAGCGATTTAGCTAAAGCATTATATTCTTTCAGCTAGCAACACTCGGCTTGTAAGGAAGCGGGTTAGCTAAAATATTATTTTATTTCAACTATTTCTTAGTGTATTTCAGTTGTTATGGCAACTGTTTAGCCATGATATGATGTTATTTCAAAAAGAAAGGAAATCGGCTTACGTTTATATTTTACTATGATGTTTCAGATAAGAAATAAATTAGTTTGTGTTAACTGTGTATTATGATTTTAACGGCTTATTGATTTCTATATTATTTTCAAGGCAGTTTATAAGTATCTTATTTTATGATATATTACCAGTTTATTATTGATTATTATTATGATGTTCAAGGCAGTTTTATGGATATTTTTATGATTATTT
>CATIWO010089628.1:0-20920 GCA_949673435.1 Macaranga tanarius | reverse complement strand
TGTCCAATTCCATAGAATTAAAAAATTGGAATTGGAAATGAATTCCATTAAATATTGATTTGAACCAAACACACAAATTTGGATTTGCAAATGAATTCCACAAAATTTTGTGGAATTCATTTGAACCAAACACACCCTTAGAAGTTAACTCAAATGATTCCTATATTCTTGAATTTAGGATGCTAGGTAAAAAAAACTAATTTATGTATGCTTTCATGCAAAGGGTGTTTGGTTTTAAGAAGGATGGTCTGTGAAATATGCCTAAGGCTTTTGATGTTGATGAATTTTGGACTTATTTAACTGATTTACTGCCTCCCTTCCAACCTAAGAAGGGGAAGACAATGTTCATCAAGGACTTAAAATTCTGGTTATTGTACAAAGTTCTTGCATATGTTATTTTTCACAAATATGAATTTAATAGAGTTTCTGCTTAAGAGTTGTTTTTGATATGGTGTATTCATACTAAGAAACAAGTGTGTTAGACTTATTGAATTTTTAATCAACTTCTCATTTATGCTGCACGTAAGGATGCCCCACTAACACATGGTCATGTTTTTACTATTATTGATAAAGCTCTTAATGTCAACTTTGATGGTTTTCCTCGTGTTGTTGAGTGTTCTTATTTTACTAAGCAAGCTTTTATGAGAGGAGAGGTAGTCGATGCTTCCTTCCGCTTGATCCTCGTAAGTTCTAGGTCTTGTTGGAAGAGGATGACACATCCACATGTTAAGGAAGAGCATGTTGAGGCTGCGGAATATGAAGAGGAGTCGAATGTTGGAGTTGAGGAACATCAAGAAGAGGCACCCCATGCTAATGTCTCTCTTCTCCTTAACCCCTTGTAAGGTGGTGCAAGTGGCTCTTCAAGTAATGAGTTGCACATTTAGGAGCAAGTTTTAGAGAATTAAAAGGAGATGTAACGTCAATGGATTGGGATGGAGACTTGGAACCGTCAACTCGATCGCCGCCAACGTAAGATGGAATACAAGATGAATTAATATTTTGCTCGTTGCAGCTACACCATTGAGTGTCCTCCACCATCTCCTTCGGAGAATTGAGGGAGTTTTTCTTTTCCTTTCATATTTGGGATTCACATTGGGGACAATGTGAATTTTTAAGTGTGGGGGAGGAGATATTAGTAGATATTAGTAGTTGTTATTTAATTATGTTTATTATGTTTATGTTTATGTGCATGTGTGTCTGTTATTTTATCTTCTCCATATTAATAAGTAGTTTCTTTTCTAAGTTCATCTTGATTGTGATTGAGGTTCTATCTTTATGCCATATTAATATTTAAATTTTTTATGCTCAATTGGTAGAACTTTAGAGTTTCATTTAGTATAGGTCTTAAGTTTTTTTTATTATCTCTTTTTATTATTTTTAAGGTCTAGAGATTGTTTAGTAAACTTTCTAACTACGCTTAAGGTTAGGATGTTAAGGACTTAAGTTTAGGTTTTAAAAATTTAAGTAGCCTTAGGGAAACTATAGTCATAATACGAGTAATTTGCTTTTCAATAATGGATGAGGACTCGACAAAAAATGAAAATGAAAATAAAAAAAAATTGAAAAAAATAAAAAAATAAAAAATTGATACTTGTTGATTTGATGTATTTCAAGTAAGTTGTATGTAAGTAAGTTTGCTCCTTAATTACATTCATTCGGAAAGAATGTGTGACATCAGAAGTACTAGTTATTTTATAATAATAAAAAAATAGTAGGATAGAGCATAAAATGCACCCACTAGTGAGAAAAAACAATGTGTCTAAAAATGCCATGAAAAATGTGAGTTAGTGCATGTGTTTAATCCTTATCCCAATGGCTACTTTTGTTCTTAGAAATCTTAAGTTTGAAGAATGAATATTTTGGCTAGATGCTTGGTTAGCACCTTGACTTTATATTATTGATTTTGTTCTTAATAAATTGAGATAATTTGTTAAACTTATTGCTTATGCTATGAAACTTGTTTTCCGTATCATTGTTGAATATTAAAAGTTTACTTGTTAACTATATTTTTCTTAACTTCTTCCATAGTTAAAATGGCTTATTGAGATAGCTACATCTATTTTGGAGAAGATAAAGTTTTTTATGTTTTCCCACTTGGATCTTTGTTTCTTGCTTGAGGGCAAGCAAGGTCTAAGTGTGGAGGAGTTTGTTAGGATGCAAAATAACATAGTTATTTAGGATAGTTGTGTTTACTTTTGGTTAGTTTTCATTTACATTTGTTTGACTATTGTGTTGTTATTGTTATTCTTGTTATTTTTATCTTATTTTTGTTATTTGTAGGTCCTCTTAGGTTAAATTAATACTTGGAGGTGCATTTGAATGCATTAGAGTGAAGAATGGTATGCAAAAACTAAGGAAGATGAAGGTGTCGAGTCGTCACTCCATGCCGAGTCATCACCAATGCACCCAAGAAGAGCTATGCCGAGTTGTCTGAGTCAGCATGGTGGTACGAGTCATGACAGAGCCTTCTGGTGTCAAGCCTAGCCTGAGTTGGCACAGTGGTGCCAAGTAGTTTCCATACCCTTTCATTACACCATTTCACATTTACATCCATTTAGAAGGAGAACGAGTTGGGATATCTAGAGGCCTATAAATACATGAACTTAACTTTGTTTCTGTATGAAAAAACACTTGTTTTTATTCAGAAGTAAATAGTATTATTTAGTTTTTATTGTTAGAGAGAAAATCTAAGTGTTTAAGTGAAAACATATTTAAGAAGTCAAGGAAGACATCAAGAGGGTTATCTAATATCAAGTAACCTTCTGGAGAGCATTGGAGAATTCAACAAACATAATTGCTATATCGTTTTCTCTTTTCTCTCTTTAGTTGCTTGATGTTTAAAATACTTTCTTGTTGTTGTTTGATAATGACTATCATGTATCTTGGCTAAGTCTTTATTTGTTAGAATTGCAAGGATGAATTAATCTTATGAACTACATTATATTTTTTATAATACATGAATGATTTAGTTTTAGTTGAGTGTTTGAATGTGTTATGTATGCTTGATCACCATATATAACTTGTTAATCAAATATTTAAAATGAGAGTTGGGACATTTTAGTGGAAATGCAATTGAAATTACTTAAAAGATAGGAAAGTACTTAGAGATAAGAAATTCACTTTGAGGGGTTAAAGAATTGGCAAGGAACTTAATGATTTTTCTTTATCTCTATAATGTCATGAGTGTGATTATAGACTCTATATGGAAATATACTTAATTAACAATAAGAGTTGCTTCTAAGGATTGTTGGTCACATCTCCAATCATTGCATATGTTTATATGTTTGTTACTTTTTATAGTTTTTTAATTAATTCAAAATTGTGGTTCTAATGAACATTGCTTGAACTTGTTATTAGTACACTTATATTAATTAGAGTAATTTATAATTCTTAGTAATTTTAGAACAGTTAAAACATTTGATTCTGAATTAAATACCATAGTCTCTAAGACTAAGTAGAGAGCAAGTAGGGTGTCGAACACTAGGGAATTTGGAGCAATTTTATATTAACCGAGTAAATACTTAGATGGATAGCCAAATGTTATAAAAGAAGATGTTGAATTATTCTAACTATTCTAAAATTACTAAGAATTACAAATTACTCTAATTAATCTAAATGTACTAACAACAAGTTCAAGCAATGTTCATGAAAATGACAATTCTGAATTAATCAAAGAACTATAAAAAGTAACAAACACATAAACACATGCAATGATTGGAGAATGTGAGCAATAATCCTTAAAAGCAACTCTCATTATCAATTAAGGGTATTTCCATTTAGAGTCTACAAGCACTTTCATAAAATTGTAGAGATAAACAAAAACCATTAAGTTCCTTGCTAATTCTTTAACCCCTCAAAGTGGATTTCTTATCTCCAAGCACTTTTCTATCTTTTAAGTAATTTCAATTGCATTTCCACTAAAATTTCCCAACTCTCATTATGAACATTTGATTAACAAGTTATATATGGTGATCAAGCATACATAAAACATTCAAACACTCAAACACTCAATTGAATCTAAATTAGGCATATATTATAAAAGATAAAAATATAGTTCATAAGATTAATTCAATCTTGAAATTCTAACAAACAATGACTTAGGGAAGATACATGATAGTGATTATCAAACAACAACAAGAAAATATTTTAAACATCAAGCAACTAAATAGAGCAAAGAGAAAAAGATATAGCAATTGTGTTTGATGAATACTTCAATGCTCTCCAGAAGGTTACTGGATATTGGATAGCCCTCTTGATGTCTTCCTTGACTCATTGAATATGTTCTCACTTAAACACTTAGTTTTTCTCTCTAACAATAAAAAATAAGTAATACTAATTACTTCTAATAAAAAACAAGTGTTTTTTCATACAAAAACAAAGTTAAGTTCATGTATTTATAGGCCTCTAGATATCCCAACTCGTGCTCCTTCCAAACGGATGTAAATGTGAAAGGATGCAATGAAAGGGTATGGAAACCACTCGGCACCATTGTTCCAACTCAGGCTAGACTCGACACTAGGAGGCTCTATCACGACTCGTGCCACCATGCTAACTCAGACAACTCGACATGGCTCTTCTTGGGTGCATTGGTGATGACTCAGCATGGAGTGATGACTCGGTACCTTCATCTTCCTTAGCTTTTGCATACCATTCTTCACCTAATGCATTCAAATGCACCTCCAAGTATGAATTTAACCTTAGAGGACCTACAAATCACAAAAACAAGATAAAAATAAAAAAAAATTAACAATAACAATATAATAGTCAAATAAATGCAAATAAAAACTAGCCAAAAGTAAACACAACTATCTTAAATAACTATGCTATTTTGCATCCTAATAAATTTGCCCACACTTACACCTTGTTTGCCCTCAAGCAAGAAACAAATATCCAAATGGAAAAACATAAAAACTTTATCTTCTCCAAAATAGATGTAGTTATCTCAACAAGCCATCTTAACTATGATAAAAATTAAGAAAACGACAGTTAACAAGTAAACTTTTAATGTTTAACAACGATAGAGAAAATAAGTTTCATAGCATAAGCAATAAGTTTAACAAATTATCTCAATTTATTAAGAATAAAATCAATAATATAAAGTAAAGGTGCTAACCAAGCTATCTAGCTAAAATAGTCATTCTTCAAACCTAGGATTTCTAAGAATAAAAGTAGCCATTGGGACAAGGATTAAGCACACACACTAACTCATATTTCTCATGGTATTTTTAGACACACATTTTTTTCTCACTAGTGGGTGCATTTTATGCTCCATCCTACTAGTTTTGTTTTCAAACTACTAGTATTTGTGATGTCACACATTCTTTCCGAATGAATATAATTAAGGAGTAAACTCACTTACACACAACTTACTCTAAATGCATTACATCAACAAGCATCAATTTTCTATTTTTGTGTTTTTTTTATATTTTTTTTAATTTTTCATTTTCATTTTTTTCTTCCGTGTCCTCATCCATTATTGAAAAGCTAATTACTCATATTATGGCTATAGTTTCCCTAAGGCTACTTAAATTCTTAAAACCTAAACTTAAGTCCTTAGCATCCTAGCCTTAAGCATTATTAGAAAGTTGACTAAACAATCGTTAGACCTTAAAAATAATAAAAAGAGATAATAATAAAAACTTAAAACCTATACTAAATGAAACTCTAAAGTTCTACCAATTGAGCATAAAAAATTTAAATATTAACATGGCATAAAGATAGAACCTCAATCACAATCAAGATGAACTTAGAAAAGAAACTACTTCTTAATATGGAGAAGATAAAATAATAAATAAAGCATGGACACATATGCATATAAACATAAACATAATAATCATAATTAAATAACAACTACTAATATCCCTTCCCCCACACTTAAAAATTCATGTTGTCCCTAATGTGAATCCTAAACATGAAAAAAAGGAAAGGAAAAGAAAAACTCTCTCAATCTTCTAAAGAGATGGTAGAGAAGATTCAATGGTGTAGTGGCAATAAGCAAAATATTGATTTATCTTGTACTCCATCTTACATTGGTGGCGATCAAGTTGACGGTTCTTCATCTCCATCCTACTTAATTGACGTTGCATCTCCTTTTGATTCTCTAAAACTTGCTCCCAAATATGCAACTCATTACTTGAAGAGCCACTTGCACCACCTTGTATGGGGTAAGGGAGAAGAGAGACATTAATATGGGGTGCCTCTTCTTGATGTTCCTCAACTCCAACATTCGACTCTTGTTCATGTTCCGTAGCTTCAATGCTCTTCCTTAACATGTGGATGTGTCATCCTTTTCCAACAAGACTTGGAACTTGCGGGGATTAAGTGGAAGGAAGCATCGACTACCTCACCTCTCACAAAAGCTTGCTTAGTAAAATAAGAACACTCAACAACACGAGGAAAATCATCAAAGTTGACATTAAGAGCTTTAACAATAATAGTAAAAATATGACCATATGTTAGTAGGGCATCCTTACATGCAGCGCAAGTGAGAAGTTGATTAAAAATTCAATAAGTCTAACACACTTGTTTCTTAGTATGAATACACCACATCAAAAAGAACTTTTGAGCAGAAACTCTATTAAATTCAGATTTATGAAAAACAACACATGCAAAAACTTTGTGTAATAACCAGAATTTTAAATCCTTGATGAACATTACCTTCCCTTTCTTAGGTTGGAAGGAAGGTGGCAAATCAGTCAAATAAGTCCAAAATTTATCAACATCAAAAGACTTAGGCATATTGCATAGACCATCCTTATTAAAACTAAACACCCTTTGCATGAAAGCATAAATAAGTTGGTATTTCTTGCCTAGTATCCTCAATTTAAGAATATGGGAATCATTTGAGTTAACTTCTAAAAATGTATAAAATTCAGTGATCAACTCAACATAGGTATGTTCTTGCATTAATACAAACATTTTAAGTCCACAAGTAGTCAACAATTGATTAAAAGAGTCATGCATGCCAACATCTTGAAGTAATACAAAGGGAATATACTTATAAGAAATGATTTCCCTAAACTTAAAAGCTGTGAATCTATCACCTTCCTCATATAAAAGAATGGGGAACTTAGCCTTATAGGTGGCTGCCAAGTCCTCATCTTCATGCTCCTCTTGAGGCTTTGAAGATGAGGATCCTCTTGTCTTACCCATGTCAAAGAAATGATATAGAGAAAATGGAGAAGTGGCCGGCTAGGGTAAAGGTTGAAGAAGATGGTGACTAGGGTCGGCTATGGTGTAAAGAAGAAAAGAAAACAAAGTAGAAAAATAAAGAAAAAGAAAATGAGAAGAAGAATGCGATGTAAGGTTCAAAGATGATAAAGGAAGAAGATAAAAATGGGAAGTGAAGGACTTGATATATAATAGAAAGAAGATGGTGGTGTAGGGATAGAAAAATAAGAAAACAAAAGAAAGATGTTATAGAGAAGAGAAGTAAAAAACATGTAGGATATATAAAGGGGAGTGTAAGAAATGCAAAAGGTATAAGAGGAAAATACAAAATTATGAGTCAAAGGAGTTATGAATGGGTGTTAAGATAAGAGGTTAAGAAAATTGAAAGGTTATGACCTTTATTAGAAAAGGGCATGACTTTTCATTTTGAATTAAATTTTTGGGAGTTGTTATAGCAAGAAGACAAAAGTATTATTTTGTTTTTGCTTAGTTTTTATTAAATATGTGTGGGGAAAAATATTTGTGGAGAAATGCTTGCTTTAATTAGCCCCATGTTATAATTGATTCACTAGGAAAACTAGCAAGCCAAAGTTGTGGCTTTTCCTTAATTGAAAACGGGAAAAGCCTAAGCCTTATTGCATCATCTGTCACACCATTGATTTTGAAGGTTGCACAAACATTAAGGAAAGTCAAAATGTGAGCATATGGATCCTCTCCTTGTAAACCTCCAAACTAATTATTTTACACCATTTGAATAATGCTTAGCTTGATTTCAAAATTATTATTTGCAATGGCTGGAGCCACAATTCCTCTAAAATTACTTGTTATGTCGGGCATGGTGAAATCGTCTAATGTTCAACTTTCCGGTTCAGCCATAGTATCCAAATTCTATCGATTCACTATTCTTTGTCTTTGTTCCCTGTGCAAAGCACGTAAAGTGTATTCAATTTTAGGATCAGAGTGAAAAATATCACTAGCACTTCTACTAAGCCTCATTAAGAGTAAAATCACAATAAAACAATCATAATATAACAATTACAAAACTATAAAAACAAAAATAAAAATTAAGGCCTAAAGCAACCTGTCTCTACCCTAAGTTAATAAAAATTCTAAATAAATTCTCCGGCAATGGCACCAAAATTTGGTGTAAGTCAAATTAAATACCCTAGTCTCTAAAACTAGGTATAGAGCAAGTAGGGTGTCGAACACTAGGGAATTTAGAGCAATATTATATTAACCGAGTGAATACTTAGATGGATAGGCAAATGTTATAAAAGAAGATGTTGAATTATTCTAACTATTCTAAAATTACTAAAAATTATAAATTACTCTAATTAATCTAAATGTACTAACAACAAGTTCAAGCAATGTTCATTAGAACCACAATTCAGAATTAATCAAAGAACTATAAAAAGTAATAAACATAAAAACACATGCAATAATTGGAGAATGTGACCAACAATCATTAAAAGTAACTCTCATTGTCAATTAAAGGTATTTCCATCTAGAGTCTACAAGCACTCTCATAACATTGTAGAGATAAACAAAAACCATTAAGTTCCTTGCCAATTGTTTAACCCCTCAAAGTGCATTTCTTGTCTCCAAGTACTTTCCTATCCTTTAAGTAATTTTAATTACATTTCCACTAAAATGTCCCAACTCTTATTGTGAACATTTTATTAACAAGTTATATATGGTGATCAAGCATACATAACACATTCAAACACTCAATTGAAACTAAATCATTCATGTCTTATAAAATATAAAAATGTAGTTCATAAGATTAATTCATCCTTGTAATTCTAACAAACAAGGACTTAGCTAAGATACATGATAGTCATTATCAAACAACAATAAGAAAATATTTTAAACATCAAGCAACTAAATAGAGAAAAAAGAAAAAGATATAGCAATTGTGTTTGATGAATTCTCCAATTCTGGATAGCCCTCTTAATGTCTTCCTTGACTTCTTAAATATACACTCACTTGAACACTTAGATTTTTTCTCTAACAATAAAATCTAAATAATACTAATTACTTCTAAGCAAAAACTAAGTGTTTTTTCATATAGAAACAAAGTTAAGTTCATGTATTTGTAGGCCTATAGATATCCCAACTCGTGCTCCTTCAAACAACTCAGTCTAAACTCAACACCAGGAGGCTCTGTCATGACTCGTGCCACCATGCCGACTCAGACAACTCAGCATGGCTCTTCTCGGGTGCATTGGTGACGACTCAGCACCTTCATCTTCCTTGGTTTCTGCATACCATTCTTCACTCTAATGCATTCAAATGCACCTCCAAGTATGAATTTAACCTAAGAGAACCTATAAATCACAAAAACAAGATAAAAACAACAAAAATAATAATAACAACATAATAGTCAAACAAATGCAAATGAAAACTAGCCAAAAGTAAACACAATTACCTTAATTAACTATACTATTTTGCATTCCAGCAGTCACTAATTTATGACAGAATTGGAAATCCGTCACTAATTTGTGCCAGATTTTCAAATCCATCAATTGAAAATAAATTAATGAAGTACGTCACTAATCCATCACTAATTAGTGATGGATTAGTAAAGTCCGTCACTAATTTGTGACGGATTTGAAAGTCCGTCACTAATTTGTGATGAATTTAAAAATTCGTGACAATAGTAACAAAAAATTAAAAAATTAATAAAATATGTCACTAATTCATCATTAATTAGTGACAAACTTCATTATGTTTTTTCAATTTTTTGATGAAATTTGTGACTAACTTGAAAACTTGAAGATTCATCACTATTAGTGACGAATCTTCAAGTCCACTAATTTAGTGACGGATTTTCAATACCGTCACAAATTTTCACAAAGAAAGAATTTTAAAATATAATAAAGAAGTGTGTCACTAATCCGTCACTAATATAGTGATGGATTAGTGACGGATTGCTACAATCCATCACTAATTAGTGACGAAATTGAAACTTTATCACTAATTTGTTTTTAAAAAAAGGAATTAAAAAAAATATAATTAATTAAGTCTGTCACTAGTTCGTCACTAATTTGTGATGGATTTTTGATAGATTTTTTTTTGTCACAATTTTTTTTTAGATTTTTTTCTTTTAAATTTTGTGACAGATTTTGTGTCTGTCACTAATCTCAATTTCTATCACTATTCCATCTCTAATCCTTTATAATTTAGTGACAGAAATTTCCATCATTAAATTTCTATCACTAAATATCAATTTTCTTGTAATCAAGAAATTTTATTTTAATATTTTGATATCTATTTTTTTCTGGGTTCTTTTTGTTCTTTAAGTTAAAAGTCATTAAATTTCAATTCTTGAAGAATTCTTGAATTCTTTGTAATAAATGCTTTTGCATCTCTACCATGAAACAAACACAACATTTCTTGATTTCTTGAAATATAAAAGAGAGTAGAGAGAAGAAATATTATTATAAAAGAGCATTAACTATTATTGAAATATAAAAGAGCACCACCCTTTATATTTTACGGTCATTAACAATTATTAAATTGTAATAAATATTATTATAAACGTTATAATTATAATAAAAATATATAGATTATATGTTCTCTTTAATTTCATATTTTGTTGTCATTAACTTTTATTAAATTACAATAAATATTGTAATTAATATAATTGATAATACATATATTATTTTGTTGACTTACTACGATAATAATTGTAGCTCATCAAACATAAATAATACTCTTATTAATTTGATAATAATGATTGAAGAAATAATTAAAACATAAAAATATAAAGCTTTATAAATTTGGTTTGTATAGCTACAAAGACTATGTACCTGAAAATAATTGATAAAAAAATATATAGAAAATGAAAGGACCACAATTATTAATAACAATTTAGATCAAATAAATTTGAAAAATATCATATTAATTTCACATTTTGTGGCCATTCGCTATTATGAAATTACAATAAATGTAGATGGGTCTGCCAAGGGATGTCCGGGCTTGGCTGGTGCTGGAGGTATCTTTCGTTTATTTAATGGTCTTTCTATGGGTGCATTTGCTACCCCTTTAGGATCAAAGTTGCCTTTGAAGCTAAAATAGCAACAGTCATGATTACTATTCATTATACCATTCGTTTTAATTTCAATCCTTTATGGATTGAAAGTGATTCCTCTTATGTTGTTCATTTGGTACATAATAAAAGTTCTGATATTCCTTGGTCTCTTCGGAAGGATTGGCATCATTTTCTTTCTTCGGCCAAAAAGGTTTAGTTCCATATCAGTCATGTGTTTCGGGAAGGCAATGCAGTTGCCGACAAGCTTGCCTTTATGGTTGTTTCTTTGAGTTCTAAAACTTGGTGGTCTTCTTACCCGCTTGAGTGTGACGAATTACTTAGACATGATGTTATGTCTGTTCAGCATTTTAGATTTTCCTAGCTTCCTTTCTTGCTTTTGTTTTGCCTCGATGGTTGTATTGACTCTTGTAATCTTTTATTATTATTATTATTATTATTATTAAATTTCATAGTAATGGTGTGTGATGTTGGTGCTAAGGAGGTGCCAGCATATCTGGGATGTCCCGGTACTCTCTCTGATGCCTTTGCTATAGTTCTTTAAAAAAAATTACAATAAATATTACAATTATTATAATTAATAATTTTGTTATTTTATTAATAATAACGCATCAAATATAAGTAATTGATTTTCAATGACTTTTATTAAATTGCAAGAAACAAATAATATAATTATCTATAGGGATGAGTACAGGTCGGGAAAATCCAGAGATTAAAAATTTCCAGAACAATACTGAATTTTAAAAATAAAATCTCCAGTACCAGTGCTACATTTAAAAATCTCCATATCATACCATAGTAATTTTTCGGGATGGTTCGGTATGAGAATTCAGTTTTTTTGTAACTGATCAGTATAGTACGATATGGTTCCCCCGACGATGTTTAGTGTCCAAGATTTTCCTTTTCTCTGTTCATACCTTTACCCTTTATAGGATGTTGCACTTTGATGTATGTTGACGAGGTTTTAGGAGAATTTTGAGCTTTACTTCATCTTATTGGGCCTTATGGATTTGAGGATGACTTATGCTTCCGATTATTATTCCCTCTCTTAGTTATTCTTGCCATAACCATGGACTCCGTTCCTTTTAAAGATGATTCTTTTTTGGTAGTCTGGATTTTGAGGATAAGGTTTACTAAATTTGGTTTCCAAGAGCGCAGATGTGATCCACACATATAGATGGGTTGTCTATAAAAGTGGTTATAGTTCTTCTAAGGATTTTCTTAAATAGGAAGGTCCATTTTTTATACTTTTAGTGAGCATTTATTGAAGTTTTAGGTAGAGGCTTGTGTTTAGGACTGATTTAGGCTACTTTGTTTAGGTTAGGAGGGTGCATCAAAACCATGACTAACCCAAGTCTTTATGAATTGAAGGTCTTTTGATGGGCCTTAATAACACTTACAGAAAGAAGTTTGAGCCATTTGAGATGTTGTACTTCAGGTCTCCATAGCACATCCAATTGATTACAGTTTTCTATAGGTGGTAGTTTGCTTTTAAGGCCCACAGGAGCATGTTTTCCAATTCGACTATCAAGAGCTTTGCCTACTATATAAGGAGTTCAATGCCATTTCTAGTTGGGCACCTTTTGTAACTGAGGTAGTTATTTTATATTGACTATGACTTCAATTACCCAAGTTGGGGTTTAGCATTCTTTGATCTATGTCCTGACACACTTAGCCACTCTGGATATGTGCTTGATCCTTTTTTGACTTCTTGCTACTTGTGCTATTAAAAAGTTAGGCAGCTTTTCTTGGGTTTGGCTTGTCTATTACCATTTCTTTCTTTAGTTTGTAACTATCCCAGGCATTTCTATCTTCTTCACTCGGTGCTCTTGGTTCATGTGTAGGCAATAATTTTTATAGTTGTGCTTGAGCCGACTTTGTTGTGTCTTACCTATACTAATAAAATGCTTATGCAAAATGAAAGATGAATGCAAAACTTAAAAGAAAATTAAATTATGCCTGTCATTTATATTTTTTGGACATCATTTGGTCATTGTGAAACAAAGCATTGTATGCATATATGGTCATATTCGAATAGCCATTCATAAATGTACTAATTTAACAGTTAATAGTGGCACAATTACATTTTTAACTACTTCAAAATGATGATACCCCTATTCTTAGTTAGCCTTTTATAGGCTTTCTAACTAAACATTTTCTCTCACTCTCTTTCCTTTTACTCTTTCTCTCTCAAATGTAGTACCACTTGAGATAATCCATATTAATTAGCTCTAAAAATTCATTCTCTTTTAATCCATTAGCTTGACTGCTCTTTTTTTATAATACTGACTTTATTAGATGTGGGCCCTCCTAATTAAGCTTGAACGTGCTTATGGGGGTTAATTATTGTTTGCTTCGAAATACCTTCCTTTACCAACTCTATCCACTTTTGTCTCACTGGTTTATACTATTCTTTAATTGGAATGTAGTGCTGTGCAATATCTTGTCAATGCCCGACATATTGTCATAAGTGCAAGTGAAAACTCTTGAGTATTTTCTTCGATTTCTCTCAAATTCTCTGCTCTTCTCAAATGTAACATCTTTAAAAATACTTAAAACGTGCAGTTCATTTTTTGTACCAATATTAAATGATTTAGTACAAATAGAATGAATGTTGAATATGCTCATGTATGGTTCAATGCAACGCACATTACCATCAGCAAATATATTAAATAAGTAGGAAAAGTTTGATTTCATTTCATAAACCTTGGAGTTCAGTACATCATCAGACTCAAAAAGACCATAAATACAGACATCATCATTAAATAAAGACATTATTAATAGAAAAGACTTTATATGTTAGACTCAAATATAACAGCAATATCAGCTCAAGTAGTATCTTTGATCTCTATCTTCATATCCTAAATCAGCTATATGATCTCCTCTTCAATGATCTTATTTCAGTTTTCTACCGTCTTCTTCTTTACAGCAGAGTCCACAATATCAGTAAAGATCTTAAAGCCAATCTTGGTTATGCCATCTCTCTCCCATGCCTCAGGCTCCATCCTTTTGACTTTTTCTTCTAAATCATTATTTATAATTCAAGATGTGTGTTTTACCTTGACAATAGCTTGAATAAACAGAGGCTTATTGTGCACCCTTCCTTCTAGAGGCAAGTTATCATCAGCAAAGGAAGTAGCATTGGCTCGAGTTTTAGCAAGTGATGTAATCATGTAAACTAGAGTGACTTTAGTAGAAATCTTCAAATTATCCAAGGCCCTTATAAGTACATTACGACATTTCTTAGATGCCATCAATATATCCTAAATACTGGTTTGAGCCTGAGTTTTCTTCAACTGTTTAGGCACTACATCATCATCTTTAGTTGTACCAAAGGATTCTCCTTCAATGATCACTTTTTTTCCTTTCTTCGCTGTTTCTTTAACCTTCTCTCTTTCAAGAGGCTGATACACCCTTTCACTTCATGTCATATGGTTGACGGTCTTAATCTCACTGCTTGGTTATTTTTCTACTACTTTATGATCTTACTGCTCATCTTCTTCCTTAATCAGACCAAACATGTCATAACCCATAAAGAGAGTCCTTTCATCATTTTCTATCTTGCTATATATCAATCTTGGACTCAGCTATGGCTTATTTCTCCACCACTTTTAAATTCTCATAAAAGTCATACCAGACATCAATTCCCATAACAAAGTGATTGAATTGGCAAATATTTACAGCCAAAGCATCTTCATTCATAATGGACTCATTTACATCCATAGGTTTCACCAGCTCTTCACACATAATAAGATCTTAAGGGAGCATGACCAGGTCATCATCTTTCTAACCTGTGGCTCTTTTGGGAAAGTGCATCCATGGTAAGTCAGGGAATGGTCTTCTAGGAGGGCCTTGATAATGATACCTGTCTAGATCTCAATATTCTTCATCACTTGAGTCTGGAAAAAAGTATCCAAAATTAGAATTCCTGATATGCTAAGGGTTCTTCTTTTCCTTCAACTGCTCCTTTATTATCTAAGCCTTGAAAAGTCTACCTTACATAAGGGGTCATTAACTTGAATTCCTAGATCATCAAGAACACTTTCTCCTCTCTTACGATCTTCTCTTCCTCTGTTTCTTAGATCTCATGCATAGATCCTTCAACTTACTTCTTGAGCAGCCCATATGAGATGTTATTGATTCTAGGTAAATATGGCATATTTCGGTAGTTTGGGAGTGAGTTTGTCTTTATATTGGGTTAAATCTTGGGATCATCAATCTTCCCAAAGTTTATAAGATCTTGAATGCAGTTCTTGAGGGTATGGTAATTATTGGTTGAGTATCTAATGACTTAGTGATAGTGGTAGTAAATATTAGTATCAATATATAGAGGTAGTAGGTTCGGTAGAGCTATGGGTTCCAAGGGCTCGAGAAGATTCTTTTGTTGAAGCCTTTGGAAGATTTTAGAGAAGGGCTAGTTAAAGTTTGAGAACTTTCTCAATGTGTGGTTGATAGCATTTATAATTGAATCTTAGTATTGCACAAAGTTTTCTTCAGCAATGTGGGTATAGGTGCTTGGGTTTTAGTTAGTTTAGGTTGGCTTTGATAGTATGCAAAATAGCATGGTTATTTAGGATTATTTTATTACTTTTTATTTATTTTCCATTTTCATTTTAATTAATTATTGCATTTTTATTGTTATTTTTGTGATTTGATGTTGCTTGTGTGTTTTATAGGTTACTATAGGCTATCTCATGCTTAAAGTTGCATTAAAGTGCATCAGAATGAAGAATGGTGCAAGGAAAGCCAAAGGTAGCAAGTTAGGGACTATACCAAGTTGGTACAATATGCCAACTCATGACAGAGGCTGACTATGCCGAGTCAGCACAGTGGTACTGAGTCGGCACAGTGGTGCCGAGTTCCAAGAGTTGCAACTTTCCAACTTTGCATAGTTTTTGTATTTTGGCCATAACTTCTTCTACAGACCTCTAAATTAGGTGATTCAAGTTGCATTGGAAAGATAACTCAAAGACCTATAATTTTATGAATTTCTGGAGAAAATTTCATTTTGATGGACAAAAATACCCTTAGAATTACTACATCTGCATAGGGTGGTGACTTTTCATTTCAAATGGTGCCTTTCCAATTATAAACGAATTTTAATCATTTGTAACCACTTCTAAGGGCTATAAATATATGTATTGGCTGCATTTTAGAAGGATAATAATATATAGATAAGGAGACATCAGAAAACAATTATTATTTGTCAAAAGTGTTAGTTTTATTTAGTTAGTATTAGTAGTGCAATTTAAATATTCAAGTGAAGAACATTTACAAGGAATCTTCAGGAAGGCTATCTACATTCAAAGTTATATCTTTCTCTCTTAGTACTTTGTATTTTATTTACCTTCGTTTTATTGTTTAATTGTGTTTATCATGTATCTTGGCTAAGCCATTATTTTTTAGAATTGCAAGGAAGAATGAATCAATGAATTGCATCTTTTATTTTATGTTATGTTAATGATTTGAATTTAATTGTGAGTTTGAATGTGTTGTATATGATTGGCCACCATATATGATGTTTAAATCAAATATGTACGCAATGAGAGTTGGTACATTTTAGTAGAAATACAATTGAATTCACTAAAGGTAATGAAATCACTTGGAGACAAGGGTTTCTACTTAAAGAAAAATTATAAACCTTGCATGGTAATTTTATGAATTATGTTTATATCTACAATGACATGAGAATGCTTGTGGACTCTAAATGAATTACATTTAAATGACAATGAGAGTTGCATTTAAGGACTTTAAGTACAAATGACAACGAGAGTTGCATTTATGCCTTATACCGTGTTTATAATCATTTCATGTAACTATTTGTTTATCCTGTAATTCTTGTTAAATTCCTACTTGTAGTTCTAATAAACCCTATTTAACTTGATATTTAGAATAAGTAGATTAATTAGTGTAATTAGTAATTAATTAGAATAATTAGAATAATCCAACAATCTTCTTTATTAATATTTTGCCTATCCATTTTAGTACCTATTCGGTTAATATAAAATTACTTTAAATTCCATAGTGCTCGACACTCTACTTACTCTATACTTAGTCTTAGAGACAAGGGTAATTATATTTGACCCACATCAAATTTTGGCGCCGTTGCTGGGGGATTTATATATAATTTTTATTAACTTAGGGTAGTGAAAAGTAATTTTAGGACTTTATTTTATTTTTATTATTTTATAATTTTTTAAGTTATAGTTTCGTTGATTGTTTGATTTTGATTGATTTCATAATGAGACTTAGTAGAAGTGCTAGTGATATTTTGCATTTTGATCCTAAAATTGAGTTAACTTTATGTACTTTGCATAGGGAACAAAGGCAAAGAATACTGAATCAACAAAATTTGAACATCATGACGGAACCGGAGAGACGTACTCTAGGTGATTTTGCTATGCCCGATATCACGTGTAATTTTGGAGGAATTATGGCTCCATCAATAGCTAACAATAACTTTGAAATTAAACCAAGCATCATACACATGGTGCAAAACAATCAATTTGGAGGTTTACAAGGAGAGGATCCATATGCTCATATATTGGCTTTTCTCAATGTGTGTGCTACCTTCAAGATCAGTGGAGTGACAGATGATGCAATAAGGCTTAGGCTTTTCCCATTTTCAGTCAAGGAAAAGGCACAACTTTGGCTTGCTAGTTTGCCAAGTGAATCAATCACTACTTGGGACCAATTGAAGCAAGAATTTCTTCACAAATATTTTCCACTACAAAAAACCGCAGAGTTTCGCAATGAGATCACTACTTTTAAGCAAAACGGTAGTGAGACCATTTATACAACTTGAGAGAGATTCAATGAGCATTAAAGGCAATGTCCACCTCATGGTTTGCCCGATTGGATGATCCCTCAAATTTTCTACAACGGATTGATGAATGAGAATAGAAATATTGTCAATGCAGCTTCTAGTGGGAAATGGATGGATAAAACGGATAGGGAGGCTGTTATTCTACTTGAAGAGCTTGCATCTCATGCATACATGGGGGATGATCCAACAATGGCAAAAGCAAGAGGAGTTTTAGAGCTTGATATAATCAATTTGTTAAGTGCTAAGGTAGATGCTCTCACCAAGTTAGTAGGTAAATCTCAAGTTAACTCTATTGATAATACTAATGTTACTTGTGAACTTTGTGGAGGATCTCATTTATATACTCAATGTAATATGAATTCTAATACTAATGAGGATGTGAGTTTTGTGCAAAGAGCTTTTAACCAAAGAGGAGCACTGAATTCTAGTACCTATAACTTTAATGGAGAAACCATCCCGGATTTTCTTGGTCAAACACATCCTCTCAATTAAACTCTCCATTTAACCAAAATTTTTCCAAACCACCAAACCCGCCCGATTTTCCTATGAAACCAAATCATCCTTCCTTTAATCCCCAACCACCACCAAAGTCTAATTTAGAAGGTATTATGGAGCAATTCATAAACCAACAATCAACCACCAACAAATAACATGAAGATCAATTCAAGCAACTTAATGCAAGAATTGATCAACTTGTTTCCCATAATAGAATCCTTGAAAATCAAATTGTTCAACAAGCCTCTTCAACCCCTCAACCTTTAGGAAGAAAACCTAGTCAACCTAGATTTCAGCTTAAAGAATTTTATCAAGTCATTAACTTAAGAAGTGGTAAGGAAGTTGGAGATGCTTCAACAAGTAAGAAGAAGATGGTGAATGAGGATGATGATGAGGGTGTGGTTAATTCAAAGGTAGATGATGGTATTAAGGATAAAAAGATGATAAGTGTGGTGAGGAAGAGAAGACTACTCAATAAGTACCAAGCAAATAAGGTGAGCCAAAGATTGACTTTAGAACTTTACCTTTCCCACAAAGGTTCATAAGGCACAATCTTGACAAGCAATTTGGTAAGTTTCTTGATCATATGAGAGACACAACTATTACTATACCCTTTATGGATGCTATTAGAGATATTCCCTCTTGGGGCAATTTTTTGAAGGATATTGTTAACTATAAGGGTAAGATGGAAGAGTATGGACTAGTTTCACAAGTTGAAGAGTCTAAGGCCATGTTCACAAGAACTCCACCAAAACTCAAGGATCTAGGTTCTTTTACTATTCCTTATAGAATATGTGATCTTGCATTTAATAAAGCTTTATATGATATATGTGCTAGCGTGAGTTTAATGCCTTATTCTGTATTTGACAAAATAGATTTAGGTGAATTAAAGCCTACTACCATGTGTCTTTCTATGACGGATAAATCTATTAAATATCCATTAGGTGTGCTTGAAAATGTACCCACCAAAGTAGGTAAATTTATTATTCCTGCAGATTTCGTAGTAATGGATATGGAAGAGGACCCCAAAATTCCTATATTATTGGGGAGGCCATTTTTAGTGACCGCGGGAGTGGTCATTGACATGAAAAATGGCAAAATTAAGGTGGAAGTGAATGATAAGTCTATAGTTTTTGATGTTTATAAAATAATTAAGACATCTCCACCTATTGAAGTTTGTGAAAGGATAAATTCAATTGATATAATTGATGAATGCGTACAAGATGTTGTTTATGAGTATTTAGGTAAAGACCCTTTATCGGATTCTATGCCACAAAAGGCTGATGACAAGCATATCAATAAGGAGGTTGTAGCTTGTGTAAGCATGTTGGAATCGGCTCCATCTACTTATCCTTATAGGTATCAAAGATTTGAGCCATTAAGGAAGGAAGATGATCCTAAGCCTTCCTCACCAAGTGAAGCACCCAATTTGGAGCTTAAACCTTTTCCTTCCACTCTACGGTACGCATTTCTTGATTCTAATTCTATTTTTTCTTTTATTTTTAATTCTTTACTACCTAATGATGAGGTGAATGATTTATATGATATTTTGAATAAACATAAGGGAGTAATAGGGTATTCAATCAATGATCTAAAAGGATTAAGTCCAACTATTTGTATGCATAGAATCCTTTTAGAAAATGATACTAAGCCTACTATAGAAGCTCAAAGGAGGCTCAATCCCACTCTTAAGAAAGTGGTTAGAAAGGAAGTGATTAAGTTGCTTGACAATGGGATCATATATTCCATTAGTGATAGTAAATGGGTAAGCTCCGTTGATGTGTGTAATCCGCAAGCGCACAGAATTGTATCAAGTAGTAAATAAAGATATCTTTCAACAGAGATTATAGGCTGAATATTGCAATACTCACAATGTTTGATTGTTTAGACAACGAAATAGAGTTTTGAATTTCAAAGGAATAAAACTAAATTAATAAAAACATAAATTCAATGCAATTTTAAAAGCTAGGGTTCTTTATTCTCAATTGACCATTTCAAAGGATTGATTACACAACTAGGTTTTCACTAGTTCTAATTCATTTTTAAGGGATCTTAGAAACTATAGATTTTCCTCTCAGATGAACCTATAATTAATCGGAAATTAATTAACACTAAGTTTACTAGCTCTCACCAACCTAATGCCTTTTAATTCTAATTTTAAACACAACCTTTAATCAATATTAATCCACTTAACTATCTCTCAACTAGCTAAGCAATCAATAGGTTATTGCCATTTCCTATAGAACCTATCTCTCGATTAAGCCTATAGTGTCAATTCAATTTTAGGTTGATCAGTCCCAAAATGACCTTAAGCTCAAAAATAACCAATGAATTAAATCTAGCAACCTAACATAATCACAATAAACACATGGTCAATT
>CATIWO010089599.1:0-10587 GCA_949673435.1 Macaranga tanarius | reverse complement strand
CCTCACCTTTAAAGTAGCTAACACTACACTGGAGGAATCTATCTCAACTTCAACATTTAGCTTCCTTAATTCAATCAATAGTAGCATTCTAACCATGTGGATATAATACAAATTTTTGCCTGATTTTTGGCTCAGTGCGTCCGCGACCACATTAGCTTTTCCTGGGTGCTATTTGATTGTGCAGTCATAATCCTTCAATAGTTTTGCCCAATGTCTTTATCTTAATTTTAACTCCTTTTGGGTTAAGATATACTTCAGTCTCTTGTGATCCGTGAATATTTGACAGGTAACTCCATACAGATAATGTCTCCATATCTTTAATGCAAACACCACTACTACTAATTCTAGATCACATGTGGGATAGTTCTGCTTATGCAGTCTTAGTTGTCTTGATGCATACGTTACAACTCTTCCATTTTACATCAACACACAACCAAGTCCTTGCTTTGAAGCATCACTATATACTACATAATGACCTCCTTCAACTAGTAATGTTAATATCGGTGCCGTAAATAATTTCTCCTTTAAAATTTTAAAACTCCATTGACAATCCAAATTCCACACAAACTTTACATTCTTCCTTAGCAGCTTTATCAACGGTGATGCGATGATCGAGAAATCTTGTACGAATCATCTATAGTAGCCTGCTAATCCTAGAAAGCTTCGTATGTCCGTTACATTTCTTAGTGGCTCCCAATTAACAATTGCTATGATTTTGCTAGGGTCTACATACACTCCTTCAGCCGATATCATGTGTCCAAGAAATGTAATCTTGTCCAACCAGAATTCGCATTTGCTAAACTTCATGTACAACTGTTTAACTCCTAAAATCTCTAATATCATCCTCAAGTGTTCTTCATGTTCCTCTTTTAACTTTGAGTACACCAAAATGTCGTCAATGAACATGATCACGAACGTGTTAAGGTACAATTTGAACACACGGTTCATTAAATCTATGAATACAGCTGGTGTATTAGTAAGTCCAAATGGCATTATCAGGAACTCGTAGTGTCCATACCTCATTCTGAATGTAGTATTTGATACATCGAATTCTTTGATCCTCAACTGATGATAACCAGAGTATAAATTGATCTTTGAAAACACTTTCGCCCCTTACAGTTAATCAAATATGTCTTCTATTCTGGGCAAAGGATATTTGTTATGAATTGTGACCTTATTCAGCTGTCTATAATCTATACACAGCCGAAGAGATCTATCCTTCTTCTTCACGAATAATATAGGTGAGCCCCAAGGTAAAAAGCTCGGTCAAATAAATCTCTTATCCAATAGTTCTTACAATTACATCTTCAGTTCCTTCAACTCTACTGGAGCCATCCTATACGACATTTTTGATATAGGAGCTGTTCCAGGTATGAGTTCGATTTTAAACTCAATCTCCCTCTCTAGTGGTAGTCCTAATAAATCTTTAGGAAACACGTCCTCGAATTCATTCATTATTAGTAATTCTTTTAATTTCGCACCTTCTTTTCGATCTTCTATCACTGAGGCTAGATAGGCTCCATACCCCTTTCTAAGATATTTCTCAACCT
Organism: Macaranga tanarius; assembly: GCA_949673435.1. NCBI lineage: Eukaryota > Viridiplantae > Streptophyta > Magnoliopsida > Malpighiales > Euphorbiaceae > Macaranga > Macaranga tanarius. Next base: position 9,037 of record CATIWO010089599.1, on the reverse strand, counting down.
TTATCATCGAGATTATCTTGATTGGAGTCTTCCTATCTCCTCCAATAAATACTATCTTCTTTCCATCTTCTCCTTCTAATTCCACTTACTTTTTAAAACAATTTATATTAGCTCAGTAATGGCTCAACCCATCCATTCCGAGTATAGCATCAAATTTATCAAGATATAGGGGTATGAAATCCCATTTCAATTTACCCAATCAATTTCCATTAAAATATTTCTACATATATTCTTGCATACTACACTCACACATATAGGCATGCTCACTATCACAGGTTCATTCAAATCATCCATTCTAAGTCTATCATGCATCAAAAAATTTGACGATAAAAATGAAAATGTAGCACTAGGGTCAATGAGTATGCGTGCTAACTTACCATTGATATGCGTCTTACTTGCTATTACATCTGGAGACTTCTCTGCCTCCTTTTCTGTAACAACATAAATCCTTACCTACTGCACACCTCTAACTGCAACACTCGGCTCTCCTGGTTGGTTTTCATGAGGTTCCTTTACTCCTATTCCCTCTTTAGTTATGTTTGCAGGTCTTCCTGCCCTGGTCGATCTCCTATCTCGCTCACTACAAGGAGCATACGATACTTATACCGAAGGTTCTTTGTGTGGTGTTTTCGTGCAGTTTCTAGCATAATGTCCAATTTTATTACACCGAAAGCACCTAGCCTTTAATTGACTGCATCTTCCTGAATGATTATTCCTATATACATTGCACCAAGGCATTGCATATTTCCTCTGCTTGCCATATCTAGCACCTATTTGTCCTGATGGTCTTACCAGTTGTCTAATTGATGCATGACTTCCCTAAGGTCGATTTCCACCCTCTGTCCTTACATTATTTCTGGGATAAGGAGAGAATCTCGATCGTCATTCCTCATTCCTTCTCTATGGTTGTCGCGATGACTCGGGCTACTGATTTTGTCGGGTTTGAGTCAAAACTTCAAGTTCTTTATTTAGCTTTTCCTGCTCCATTGCTTTTGTGACTTAGCCTTGGAATGTAGTATTAACATACAGGTTCAATTTTCCTCTTAAAAATATATGCAAACCTTCTATGAACTTCTCGCTCTTTCTTTCTTCGGTAGGATAAATATCTTTGGCGTACTTAAACAAATCTTCAAATTTATCTATATATTCCCTTACTGTCATCGATCCTTATACAAGAAGCCATCTTCTCTCTTTAATAACTCTCCATCAGGTATTCTCTATGAAACTCTTCCTAGAACACCTGCCAGTTCAGGGCCTCCCCGTAAAGATTTCGAATTCGAGTCAGCCAGTCATCAGCTTTATCGAACATTAACCCATAAACATTGTTCATCTTTTCTTCATTGCTCAGTTATAGAGTCGTAAAAGCCTTCTCCACAGTCTTTATCCATTTATCAGCCTGACCTGGATCTAATATGCCGTAGAAATTATACACTCCACACTTCTTTGCGTGCTTAATTATATCTCTGGGCCTTTTATACTTTTTTTATCTCTTTCATCCAACGCCGTGGCCATAGTTTGTGCCAGCTCTGTGGCATCCATATAGACCATTTATAGCACTAGATAAGCCTCGTGTTCACATACCGGTAGTGGTGGCTCTCCATTGTGTGCTTACCTTGGTACATTAAAATTCAGCATCGTCGCTCTCGACATTGAACTATCCCACTCACTCTCTGTACCATGTGCTCGCCCATCACTCCTTTCATTGCCAACAGAGGCTTCAGATGGAGTTTCATTTTGCAGCGTATTCCTACTTTGATTCACAGCCTCACCCCTCTCTACTATATCCATTCTACCTACCTGGGAATCTCGGTCTACCTTTAGGTCTACTTCGAGCACCTACACCATCTCCCCTAATTCTTGCCATCATTTATCCTCCTACAATTCAGAATTAATCCATTCAATATCTTTAAATCTTTAAATATCACATTCTCAATCATTTCCATTCGTTCATCACATAAATTCCATTGAAATTCTTAAATTTCATAACTTAAGCTCAAAGGTTATGAATAGCACTATTCTTAGTGGCTAAGGTTTCAAAATTGATAATATTCTTATCTTTATAATCTAAAACCTTCTATACCTAGGCTCTTCATAATTTAAGCTTTCAAAACCTGGCTCTAATACTAAAAATTATGACATCCAAACTCACTGGAACCTACATCGAATAGATTTACAATCCAGACTGTCTAGCACGAAGTAACATAGTGGAAAGGTACCACTTCTAAGAAAGTATCAATAAAATTATCCAAATTGACTGGTTACAAAATGAGATTAATAACATTTATACCACTCAAATTATATCTTAAACCTATCCACCAACACCTTTGTTGTTCCGCTCGAGACACCGACGTGGAGAGGCATATCTTTTATATTGAAAATGCTTTAATATGACTACTATTTTACTAAGAAATCATAATCACATAAACATTTTATCATCCAACCATAACGAGTAATAGATGGCAAGATTCATATAAGCTCATCTGATAAGAAATATCTACAATAATATATAAATACTACATAGTGTACTACAGATGGGGATATCTCTAAGATATACAAATAATACACCAAAAGATAGGCATAACCCATAATTCTAAAAAAAGGCCTACAAGCCCTAGAGAGTACTACTATATCTACACTCAAAAGAACAATTACTCTATATCACAGATCTCCCATCTAACTCCTAAAAAAAGAACTGCAGAGTTAGTGGTAGCTACATCCAGACCAGGTAGACCCGAATGCCTAGTCTGGTCTCATAAATGACCGTGATCACCGTCAGACATCCATCTAGAAAGTCAACTCTCTCAGTATATGTATGGTATCCTATAGCTATCGACTCCATAGATACTATAAAGGATAGGTCAGCATCTGTATTATGTCTAATAAAGTAGAGCATCTCGATCTCCTCTCCTTGTACATCATAAGTCTGGATTGTCCAATGGATCACCATATATACATACACTATTTACAGCTCTAAGCTATGCCTAAAGAAAATATTTTAAAATAAAAGAGTGGTGAGTATTTTTATAAGAAAATACCCAGTGAGAAGACCAATCACAACACAACTCCCAAAATAAAAATAATAGAGTATGCAAGCAAAAGAAAGAATAATCATAAATCACTCTTTTCAAATATTGTCCTTAGCCAAAGCCATAATAAATAATAATTTAAAACAAATGCTCTCGAGTAATATTAAATCAATTCAATCAATTAACATTTTAAATCAAAATACAAACTAATAAGTTATTCATTATTTGGTCAGATTATTATCAATGTGGTGGGTACTAATCAGCACATTGAAGGTTCAAATTAGGCATACATACTGATATAATAAAATCATTCGGATCAACCCCAAAGGCTTTTATAATCTCGAGCACTGTCCCAAAGGTAGTAATCATAAATCTCATGACTTTGTATCCTAAATACAGGAATTAGCAATTTTACATGAGCAGCTATGTCCCGGACACAGTCTTACATCTCACTGAACTCTGTTGTACCTCAGGTACGGTCTTACTGCAATCTTTTTCTTTTAGTGTACATATGCTCACTTAATAATAATATTTTCAATATATATATATATATGTAAACAACATCTAGTAGACCTACCCTATGAACCAGGCTTTGATGAAAAGAGTATCCTAACCAAGACTAGGCCAATACAAATGAATGCTGAATTATAACAGCATTGCAGGAAAGAAATTCAGGACTTAGAGTCTAAAGGATTAATTTTCAAATATAGGTCACCCTGGAGTCTGAAGCTTTCAAGGCATTCTCTGATAGTGATTATAGTCTAGATAGTATCACAATGCACCATCTGGATACCTAAAATCTTTGTACAAATTTTTTTAAAAAAAGTTACTATTCATCAATAGTATTAGACAATGTACTATTCATCTACAGTACTCGGTGGCTAGTGGGGGACATGATACTATTCATGAACAGTAAATCTGTGTCCAAATAGTGACACTCCAATTTCTATATAAGGAGCATTTTATTTGTGAAGAAGGAGGAGGCAAAATCCGTAATTTCTTTCTTCCTTTCTTCTCTTCTTCTCTTCCTATCTTCTTCTCTTCTCTCCTTCTAAGCTAAAACCCAGGATTTGTATCTCCAAAATTTTTAATTTTATTTTGTAAGGCTTTAATTGCCAAAACCTTCGGATTAATATTGTATTATACATTTGCTTTAAGAAAATAAACAAGAGGTAACCAAAACTATATTTATTTATTTTGTTTATTTTTAGTATACTTTCAGTATATGTTCTGTTTATTTTTAGTATCTTGCATGCCTAAGGCCGACTCTACCGCCTGAAGCTTATATATATATATATATATATATATATATATATATATATATATATATCATTCATATGGTTGGCCCAACCACCTGATTAATTATGTTCATGCATACATAATTTATTTTATATTTATTTTATGTTTTGTTTATTTAATTTATTGTTAATACCCGCCTCATGATCTTTGAGATTCTGGTACGTCTAATGAAGCAGTAAATCATTTGTAATAAATTTATTTTTATTATGTTTGTTTACTTTAATTTATTTTGAGTTTATTTTTATTTTAATTTCGTGTTTGTTTTAATTTATTTTATTTTGTATCTCTGCTATGCCATTCATAATCTTCAACTGTGATTCTTCTTCTCCTTCTATTTTTATCCTCTGTCGATCCTTGTAAGTCGTCTACTGACTCAGAGGAAATAATATGGTTTTGGGATTGTCCTTCTATTCTGAAAAGTTATTTATCTATAGTGTTCAGGTGTGCATTTATATAGTTATTCTAGAACACTAAATTTTTCAAATTGGCAGAGCCACTATCCTGAGGTTTTTTGAAAGGACGTGCTTCTATGACTTCTGGACCTATAGGGATTTTGAGCTTCCTAAGAGGAGGATGTTCAGACTCAAATAGACTTCATACCCCTTTTCAAGATATTTCTCAACCTTAAATATCGAGATTATCTTGATTGGAGTCTTCCTATCTTCTCCAATAAATAATATCTTCTTTCCATCTTCTCTTTGTAATTCCACTTGCTTTTCAAAATAATTTATATTGGCTCGGTAATGGCTCAACCCATTTATTCCGAGTATAGCATCAAATTCCTCAAGATATAGGGGTATGAAATCCCATTTCAATTTACCCCCATCAATTTCCACTAAAATATTTATACACACATTCTTGTATACTACACTCATACCTATAGGCATGCTCACTATCACAGGTTCATTCAAATTATCCATCCTAAGTCTATCATACATCATAAAAGTTGACGATAAGAATGAAAATATAGCACCAGGGTCAATGAGTATGTGTACTAACATATCGTTGATATGCGCCTTGTCTGCTATTACATCTGGAGACTTCTCTGCCTCTTTTTCTGTAACAGTATAAACCCTTGCTTACTGCACACCTCTAACTGTAGCACTCGGCTCTCCTGGTTAGTTTTGACGAGATTCCTTTACTTCCATTCCCTCTCTAGTTGTATATACAGGTCTTCATGCCCTAGTTGATCTCCCACCTCGCTCACTACAAAGGGCATACGATGCTTGTACCGAAGGTTCTTCGAGTGGTGTTTTCATGCAGTTCCTGGCGTAATTCCAATTTCATTACACCGAAAGCACCTGACCTCCAATTGACTGCATCTTCCTGAATGATTCTTCCTACATACATTGTACCAAGGCAATGCATTATATCCAGCACCTATTTATCCTGATGATCTTACCAGTTGTCTAACCGATGCTTGACTTCCCTGGGGTTAGTTTCCACCCCCTGTCCTAACATTGCTTCTGGGATAAGGAGAGAATCTCGATCGTCATTCCTCATTCCTTCTCCAGGGTTGTCGCAATGACTCAGGCTACTGATTTTATCGGGTCTGAGTCAAAGCTTCAATTTCTTTATCTAGCTTTTCCTGCTCTATTACTTTCTCGACCCAGCCTCAGAATGTAGTCTTAACATACAAGTTCAGTTTTTCTCTTAAAGATATATGCAAACCTTCTCTGAACTTCTCGCTCTTTCTTTCTTCGGAAGGATAGATATCATTGATGTACTTAAACAAATCTTTAAATTTATCTACATATTCCCTTACCGTTATTGATCCTTGTACAAGATTGATAAATATTGTCATCTTCTCTTTCTAATAACTCTCAGTCAGGTATTCTCTATGAAACTTTTCCTGGAACACCTGCTAGTTCAGGGCCTCCCTGTAAAGATTCTGAATTTGAGTCAGCCAATCATTGGCTTTATCGAACATCAACCCATAAACATTGCTCATCTTTTCTTCATTGCTCAGTTGCAGGGTCGTAAAATCCTTTTCCATAGTCTTTATCCATTTATCAGTCTGACCTGGATCCAATGTGCCGTAGAAGTCATACGCTCCACACTTCTTTGCATGCTCAATTATGTCTTTAGGCCTTTTATACTTTTTTTTTTATCTTTTTCGGCCAATTCCGTGGCCATAGTTTATGCCATCTCTTTGGCATCCATATACATCATTTGTAGCACTACATAAGCCTCATGTTCACGTACCGGTGGTGGTGGCTATCCATTATGTGCTCACCTTGGTACATTGAAATTCAGCACCATCGCTCTTGACATTGAACTACCCCGCTCACTCTCTGTACCATGTGCTCGCCCATCACTCCTTTCATTGCCAACAGAGGCTTCAGATGGAGTTTCATCTCGCGGTGCATTCCCGCTTCGATTCGCAGCCTCACCCCTCTCTATTATATCCATTTTATCCACCTGGGCACTTCGGCCCCTACCTCGGTCTCTCGGTCTACCTTGAGCACCTATACCACCTCCCCTAATTCTTACCATCACTTATCCTCTTGTAATTTAGAATTTATCTGTTCAGTATCTTTAAATCTTTAAATATCACATCCTCAATCATTTACATTCGTTCATCACATAAATTCCATTGAAATTCTCAAATTTCATAACTTAAGCTCAAAGGTTATGGATAGCACTATTCCTAGTGGCTAAGGTTTCAAAATTGATAATATTCCTATCTTTATAATTTAAAACCTTATATACCTAGGCTCTTCACAATTTAAGCTTTCAAAACCTGGCTCTGATACTAAAAATTATGACACCCAAACTCACCAGAACCTATGTCAAACAGATTTACAACTCAGACTATCCATCGCGGAGTAACATAGTGGAAAGATACCACTTCTAAGAAAGTATTAATAAAATTATCCAGATTGACTGGTTATAAAATGGGATTAATAATATTTATACCACTCGAATTATATCTTAAACCTATCCACCAATACCTTTGTTGTTTTGCCCGAGATGCTGACGTGGAGAGGTACCTCTTCTATATTGAAACTTATTTAACATAACCACCATTTTACTAGGAAATCATAATCACATAAATATTTTATCATCCAACCATAACGAGTAATAGATGGCAAGATTCACATAAGCTCATCCGATAAGAAATATCTATAATAATATATACATACTAGATAGTGTACTACAGATGGGGTTATCTTGGGAAAAAGGGGCTATCCAAGATATACAAATAATACACTAAAAATAGGCATAACCTGTAAATTCCAGAAGAAGGCCTACAAGCTCTAGAAAGTACTACTATATCTACACTCAAAAGAACAGTTACTCTCTATCACATATCTCTCATCTAACCCCAAAAAAAAAAGAACTGCAAAGTCGGTGGTAGCTACGTCCAGACCAGGTAGACCCGAATGCCTAGTGTGGTCTCATAGATGACTGCAATCACCATCAGACATCCATCTAGAAAGTCAACTCTCTCAGTATATATACAGTAGCCTATAGCTATCGGCTCCATAGATACTCTAAAGGATAGGTCGCCATCTGCATCGTGTCTAATAAAGTAGAGGATCTCGGTCTCCTCTCCTTGTACATCATAAGTCTGGATTGTTTAATGTATCACCATATATACATACACTATTTACGGCTCTAAGCTATGCTGAAAGAAAATATTTTAAAACAAAAGAGTGGTGAGTATTTTCTTGATACCTAGTGAGCAGACTGATCACAATACAACTCCCAAAAGAAAAATAATAGAGTATATAAGTAAAAGAAAAATCGTAAATCATTCTTTCCAAATTTGTCCTTGGCCAAAGCCATAATAAAGAATAATTTAAAACAAATACTCTTGACTAATATTGAATCAACTCAATCAATCAGCATTTTAAATCAAAATACAAACTAATAAGTTATTCATTATTCGGTCAGATTGCTATCAATGTGGTGGGTACCAGTCAGCATATTGAAGGTTCAAATCAGGTATACATACCGATATAATAAAACCACTCGGATCAACCCCAAAGGCTTTTACAATCTCGAGCGTTGTCTTAAAGACAGTAATCATAAATCTCATGACTCTGTATCCCAGATACAGGAATTAGCAATTTTTCGTGAGCAGTTGTGTCCCGGATACAGTCTTACATCTTACCGAATCCTGCCCTACCCCGGGTACGGTCTTACTGTAATATTTTTCTTTTAGTGTACATATACTCACTTAATAATCACATTTTCAATATATATATATATATATATCAATCCATGCTCTATATATATTTTTATATTTATTTATTTATTTATTATTATTATTATTATAATCAATTTCCAAAAACTATCAAGTACAAAGTTATATATATATATAAGGCTTAATACATATGGCGCCCCCTAAACTTGGCATTTTTTGCCATTTTGGCACCTCAACTTCCATTTTTGCCATTTAAACCATTCAACTTGCCTAAAATGTGACTTTTAAACCCTTATCATCACATTAGCAAATCAACAAGTGACACGTAAGAGGTGTTTAACTGATAAAAATCTGCAAGTAGAGGTGCCAAACTGATAAAAAGTGACAAGTATAGGGGGTGATAGATGTATTAGATCATTAGATTAGACAAAAAGCCGCAAGTTTAGGTGTTAAAATGGCAAAATCATAAGTTGAGGTGCCAAAGTGACAAAATCTGACAAGTTCAAGGGTCTGCATATGTATTAAGCCTATATATAAACAACATCTAGTATACCTACCC